>JANBQS010000287.1:0-22596 GCA_027577415.1 Coemansia sp. RSA 922
CTTGGGCGTGCCAGCAGCGAGTTTGATTTCCGTATGCCCTACACCATTACTCTGCCAGGAGGAGTAGTGGATCTGACGCATGACATTGACCCGGTAGATGTCGATATGGATATTGATATGTCGGATGACCCGGATGTTCAATATATCCATACTGTCTTGGCGACGCAGCCCAGTCGGACTTCTGGAATCTCCGCCCAGTACTCAACGACGCACCCTGCTCCGACTACGCTACCAGAACACTTGCGCCTAGCCGATCTCAATGCCCCGGCCGATGGTGTGCAGGGGCCACAGCGCATTTATTTGGATGACGATACTGAGCGCAAAAAGCAGGATGGGCGGTCGCACATGATGTCAAAAAGTGCAGTTGATATATCAAGGGGTATTATCGAGTTCATGCGCACGGGCTGGTCCTGCAAGCTAACCGACCTGCTCACTGAGAAGCTTGAGAAGGGGTTGGCTAAGGGTAGCACCCATGCTAGAAGCTGGCTTGAGATATTGGAAGAGGTCTTTCCCCTACCGCCTTGGGGGTCAGTTACTCTCATGCTGACAATAGTTCTTTACTATTGGAGCTCTATATTCGAAGGCCCCTTCAGCAGGACTCTACCAGATCTCATACGAGGAGCAATCCCCTGGGTCATGGAGATCGAGGGCCTCAAAGAGTGCCCAGGGACAAGACGGATGCTTCCGCGGCCTTTACGCTTTAGGCCATTCACATACCCAAAGAGCACCGGTATCGCCAACCCAGACGCCAAGGAGGATCTGCGAAAAACCGAGCAAATAGTCGAGACTGGCAAGCTTATTCATATGGTCAAGAAATTGCTAACTCAATGCGACCTAATCGAGACTGACTCGGAGCGAAAGAATCGCGAGAAGATTGTCAGCGACTGGGTCGCATGGCATCAGGCCCGTCAATAGATTGTGTGATCAAGTTCCGATCAAAACTTTTTTCTTTCCATGCCAAAAAAAAAAAAAAAAATCGCAAGCACAAGTTGTAGGCATATTTTTTTTTTTTTGACATAGGTTCCCTTTTCCTTACCTTATTCTTCAATATAAATTTGCAGTTTGCATTTAGCCTTATACCTATTTTCGACACCAACAGCGAAATGGCCGACATTAAAAAGGGTGAGCTCTCGCAGCTTCTAGTTGGCGGCGCAAAGGGCGGCGCGGTCATCAACAGCGCTTTGGACGATCTGTTCAAGAACGCGCCACCACAGGCACCGATAAAGCCGGTTGTAGTCAGAGCGCCTGTTGCTGCTCCTACACCTAGCGAGGCGCCAGAGCCCGTTGCTGCTGTACCTGTTTCTGCTGCACATGGTTCCAGCGAGACGCGGCCCAAGCGGCCCAAGAAGGAGAAGAAGCCAAAGCAGGCCAGCGCGGTTGATGGGCCGGAGCCAATGATGGTCGACGAGGATGAGCGCGCGGCAAAGGCAAAACGGGCGCGCAGAATTGGATTCGGCACGCAAGAAGACGAGGACGATTCAGAGGAAGAGGAGTCCGCGGCCAAGAAGCCAAAGAAGAAGCTGTTGGGCCGCATGCCACAAGACCCCGAAGTCATTAAACGCACGCTGTTTATCGGCAACTTGTCGATACAATGCATTACAGACAAGGCGGCGTACGGTCAGCTAAAGACAATGTGCACAAAGTATGGCAAGGTCAAGGCGATCCGCTTCAGATCCATTGCCTTTGCTGAGCTCTTACCGCGGAAGGTTGCATTTATCCAGGGCAAGTTCCACTCCGAGCGGCAGTCCTGCAACGCCTATGTCGAGTTTATCGAGGAGGAGTCGGCAAAAAAAGCAGTTGAACTTAATGGAACCGAGTTCCGCGATAGACATATTCGCGTAGACATGGCTAACAACGATAAGAGCCACGATATGAGGCGCTCGGTGTTTGTGGGTAACTTGGATTTCGCTGCTGACGAGGAAGAGCTGTGGAAGCACTTTGGCACCTGTGGAACCGTTGAAAACGTCCGCGTTATTCGCGACCCAAAGACCAGCATTGGAAAGGGCTTTGCCTATGTGCAGTTTACAGATCGGGCGGCTGTTACTTTGGCTCTCAGACTGCAAGACACTGTGCTGAACTCGCGTAAGCTTCGCGTACAGAGGGCTAGCGAGAAGGCTATCAAAGAAAAGGAACGCGCTACAGCGGCCGCCTCTGATGCTGCCCCTGGTAGCGCACCTGCCAAGCCAAAGGCTGTGTTTGAGGGTAATCGCTCGGTGAAGGGCGATAAGCCGTCAAACAAGAAGCGTCGTACGGTTCGTAGCAAGGCGTATGCCGAGGAGCGGCTTAATACCGCGAAAAAGCCGAGATCTGAGCCTGCTGAGCCTGCCGCGCCTGCTCCTACTCAGTACAGTGGTGCTCGTAGCAGCTCGCGCGGTGGATCTCGCGGCGGGTCCCGTGGAGGCTCTCGTGGTGGCTCCCGTGGAGGATCTCGCGGTGGCTCCCGTGGCGGATCTCGCGGAGGATCTCGTGGTGGTCGCGGAGGATCTCGCGGCGGCTTCAGCAAGCGCAGTTAAGAAAATCGGTGCGCTTCATAGCCAGTTCTTACCAATATTTAATTCAAAAGTATATATAAAACTATACCTTATCATGGCGAGAGTTCCTTGTCGAATCAGTTCCTCAAAGCTGTTGCATCTATTGATTGAACATATCTCTTTCTTGAGCGATACTCTAACGATTCATCCATTGAGCACGCAAGTAAAACGACATACAGGGTCAGACATAGTTGCTATAAAAGAAGCGCTGGGGCCACCCTCAGAAAAATGAATCCTTAGAGCACCATCTTCTGGGTCTTTTTTCTACTACTTTGCTAACTTTTTAACATTCCTTTTCCAAGTTCCCTGCTTTCAAGTTACTAGTCAACCATGTTCAAGATCACCGTCCTTGCCTACGCCGTTTCTCTGGCTGCCATCCAGGCTTACCCAGTTGCCGACTTCGGAACGATTGATATTGGTGCCGACCTTACCAAGCGTGATGGGTGTGGTGGAGTTGGCTGCGGCGGTAGTGGCATTCAGTTTGCTGCTAGCAACCTCTTCCCTTCGTCACAGTTCCAGGGTTCGGGGTTCAGGCATACGAGAATCTTCCCTGATCTCACCTTTAGCACTGGCGGCCGTTTCAATTTCCCAGGCATCCACCCTTGCGGTGCAGCCGCCGGTCAGGCCTGTGCCACTGCTGCTCCACCGCAGCAAGCTCCGCCTCAGAAGATGCCACCTCAGCAAACTCCTCCCGCTTCTGGTGCTACCGCTTGTGACCAAGCCCAAGCCCAGGCATGCCCCGAATCGCCTCAACAGACTCCGCCTCAACAGGCTCTACCTCAGGAGATGCCACCACAGCAGGCCCCTTCTACTGCTCCCCAGGGTTGCGACCAAGCCCAAGGACAGGCGTGTCCTGACTCGGCTCAACAGACTCCACCACAGCCGGCTCCAGCTCAGGAGATTCCGCCTCTGCAAGCTCCTCCCACTACTCCTCAGGGTTGCGACCAAGCCCAAGGACAGACGTGTCCTGACTCGGCTCAACAGACTCCACCTCAACAGACTCCTTCTGCTCCTGGCGTTTCCCCTTGCGACCAGGCTCAGGGTCAGGCATGTGGCAGTAGTGGACCCATGTCGCTCAGCTTTAACAACGGCCAGAGCAATGGCATCAAGGCGTCGAGCTACAAGGAGACCACGCTGTACTATAAGCACAAGGATGCCAAAAGCTTTAGCAAATCAGGCACTTCGAGCATGCAGCTAAACTACTCCAAGCAATAGGTCACAGCTCCTGCCACCTGTCCATGGTGGCTACAACAGCCAATACTCCGACGGCTCCATGGCACATGAGAGCACTCAATTCGGACCCCTTTCTATTCTAGTATATTAGCCTGCTCCAAAATAAATACCAAATGTCTGATAGTATTGTGCACTGTGTGGAAATACATAAGCAAATATTACTCCTGGAACGACTGGCAACACGTCCAGCGAGAAAAGTACTTAGTACTTGTCCTAATCCTGTAGAAGGATTTTGCTGTGCTCTTTCTTCTAAACATTGAAAATTTTGCTTATAAGCCGCTTTGCAGCTGCTTTTGAGCAAACACTATCCTTTCCTCCCCCACTCCCATCCAACAAACCTGTTTCAACTGCTCTGCACTTCTTTCGCCAAAGCACAAAAAAGCGACTGCTCAGACTTGGCCCTTCGAGCTCCAGCTGGACTTTGCAAATGGCTGTTTGATTGCAGAATTCTGGAGTGCCAAGCACTAGGGTGATTGAGGGCAAGACTTGCTTAGTTGTTTCTGCTCGTCCCGACAATAGTTCATTTTCGGATTTAAAAAAATAGGTATGCCCTGTTCTCCTCCTGTTCTCCTCCTGTTCTCCCTTTCTCTTTATCCTTAAATACTCATCAAATATCTTGCATTTACTTTGTTACTAGAAGCAACTCTCGGACAAACAATGGAAGACGTCTCATGCTGCAAAGTTATCGTATTAACACAAACTTCAATCAAGGTCTCCCCAATGTCATATGACGCTACTAACAAATCATGTAGAAAAGCGGCTGTGGAGGTAAAGAGAATGTGGCGCAACTATTTGCTTCATTACGGCATTAAAAATAGCCTATTTATAGTCGACAGTGAAATTACTAGAGATGAAGTTGGTGGTCCTAGTCTGGAAGATGATAGTGAGATTACCAAACATACACTGTTTGTGTTTGGGACGAAGGAGGTATTTAATGCTAAAGTATTGGGCAAAAAATCGTCTGAAGAGGTTTATCAATTATTTAGTAATATGTCGAGAAGTTGAGAAATAGGAGTGTATGAATAGACTCCTTTGAGGTAATTGAAATGGGTGATATTGAATAACTGTTCGCGATTAAGTCGATATGCTATTGGCGTAATCCCTTGAACTTGGCCATAGAGAACCTAATTTTTCAACAGCTATGCACATGCGACAACCAGCTTGTACATAACACAAGTGCTTTTCTAGTCATCTACTGCCTATTTACTTTATTACTCATAATGATACATAATTAATAACTTACCATCTCAATGACCTAGGTAGTTCACTTGAGCGTCTCGCTGGCTATTGAAGCCCTAAAACAAGCTAGACCTGTTTTACCAACCATAGACTCTTCCCCAATTACTCTGGTTTGCGTTGAATCTGGAATTGAAGCACTTGGAATAGGAAATACCCTTTCAAACAAGTCTTGCTTCCATCTTCCATTTCTCAAAACAATAGCGATGTAGCCTTAAGTGTTAATTCTTCAAAGCACGTCAAAGGATAAAGTAGGATATGGATAACCTTATAAAGTTGGAAACGGAATTCTGCCTTTGGCAGTTTCTGGAAACAAAAATCAAGCTGTTGGAAAAGTGGAAGAATAATTGTCCCGTTGTCTCCACTTTTTTTTTTTTTTTTTTTTTTTTGCAACTGCTCTCTAGTTTCGGTATAAAAAGTAAGTCCATAGGCTTCAGTTTTCTTCCTCTTTTTTTCTTTTCTTTATTCTACTATTCATACTAGTTTTCTACTCACCACTAGTTTTTTTTATTTACAATGGCTGATCTCACAAGGTGCCCAATTATATTTGCCACTGACCAAGGTATTAGTCACAACCCCGAACATGTTATTGACGTTAGGGAACATTCGTACGCCTCGGCTGCCAAGCTTGTAATTGATAATTTCTCTAAATACACGACTCAATCTTTGCTTTACATTGTCAACGAAGATACTGTGGTAAATTTTAGCTGTAGTGCAGTTCGCAATAACATTGACTCACTTGATGTACATAGTTGTTTTGTATTCACAAGCGAAAACATGTTTGAATCACTGACAAGCATGTTTAAAGAACCAGAAGATTCTGAGGAGCCAGAGGATTCTGACGAACCCGAAGCTCCTGAGGAGCCTGAATACGAAGTAAAGTGCTACAATTTTTTTTTGCAAAAAAGTGGCTGCAGCTAATTCCTCCTTGTGTCCCTAAGCTCGGTGTTTGCTCTCTGCAACAATATTATGTCGTAAAAAACAAGGCAGTGACAACTAGCTCTCATTATGTAGTCATGTTGATACTAAAAGTATCGTTAGGTGATGGTGCTTTTTAGGACAGTGTTCTTACATTTACATATTTTATGACATGCGAGCAAATAATATATATATTCTAAGTACAGTATGTATCCTACAAGCTTTTGCACTCGCTATTAACAACACAAGAGAACTAGGGCTGGCAGAATATCGTGTACTTAATGCTAGCTACACTTAAATTGGGCTTGAACATGTTTGAAAGGTGCCGGGAAGGAGAACTCACTTGCTAGTTGATATACTTCTTTTTCATCCAACCATGCTTCTGTTTATTTTTCAAAGCCTACAAATAAAGTGCGTTGGCTTGAAAAGTAGAGCACTTGGCACTTGAAGCTCAAGAAAATTACTCTTTGTTCTCTTGCTCTCTCCGCCCTTGCTCTACTCCTACCAATTAACCCTTTTCAACCGCACTGCACCTCTTAAAAGTGCGTAAAAATGATGTGCCTTTAGCCAATTGTGTCAATAGATGTCACCTTCAAGCAAACGTTGTCATTCTTCTCTCACTCCCAGCCAACAAACCTGTTTCGACAGCATCATGTTTCTTTCTGCAAAGCAAAAAATGATTCGCAATAATTACACTAATCCATCATCTTTCAAATAAGGTTTACCTATTGTTTTTTGAGTATGGAATTGTAGCGTACCCAGAGCCAGGGTAGACGAAGGCGAGACTTGCTCAGTTGTCTCTGCTCGCTCTGAAAACAGTTTCAGTTTAGGTATAAAAAGCATGTCTGATGGTCGCTATTTTCCCTCTTACTCTACTATAATCCTCACTTTAGCTCTCTACTCACCAACAGTAATTTATAAGCATCTACTTGATTAGACATGGATGCCCTCGTTAAATGTCCAGTTTTACATGTAAGAGATGATTGTGTTGTTAGTCGCAACCCCGAGCAAACTGTTGAGGTTGGCATATTTACATATGCCGCGGCTGCCAAATATGTAGTGGATACGTATCGTAAACCTGAGGATATCATAAATCTTTATATTGTTAGTAACGAATATGTATGGATTTTTGAGCCTGGTAAAATTGAAGATAATAAAGTTCTCCTTGATGTCCATTGCATCTTCGTATTTGCAAAAGAGACCACATTTCTAGATATGACTGGTAACCTTGATCCAAAGAATTGTTATTCTATTTTTAAATCGGAAGTAGAACCCGCTGAACTGTTCTATAGTAATTGTTTTATTAAGTCAGCAATCCTTATAGAGGAGATGTAAGCCAATGACAGCTAGCTCTTGTTTTATGATTACTTCAGCACTAGGGCCAGAGGTGGCAGTTAGTGCATTCTAGATGATATTAGGGTGTAGTTTACACTTTTACATTTTTATAAAAATGCAAGCAAACATTCCACACTCCAACTACAGTATGCATTCTACACGCTTATTTTTCACTGACTACTGACAGCCTAAGGAGACCAAGGCCGCCTACTAGAATAGAGTTGTATTTTGAATGTAATTGACAAGTAGTGAAGGTGATTCTTTCTTTACTAGTGGGCGTCCTTCTCTCTTCTCTGAGTTTGAGAAATTGTAGTAGCCAATGGCCATCGGTCCATAATAGGTCTTTACGAGGGAAAGCTGTTTGGTTTCTAAATTCATGTTCGGGTTTCTATTTTTATTATTATATAACAATACACATCAATTCGCTCTAATAATTACCAAATGTCTGATAAAATTGTCCATAGTACCGAAGGGTTTGTGCGTGAGTATATGAGCAAATACGATTGCTCGCACGATTGGCAGCACGTCCAGCGCGTTGTAAGGCAGGCATTGGCACTAGCGAAATCCGAGGCGCAACATAGACCCCTTGATATGCTCGTTGTTCACCTTGCAGCACTTTTGCACGATGTCGACGACGCCAAATACAGGCAAAAGGGCGAGCCTGCGTTTTCGAGCAAAAAGTTCTTGCAAGATGCGGGTTTGGATTGTGAACGCGCAGAGCTTGTTTGTCGAGTCGTCGATGCCGTTTCGTTTAGAAAGGAACTACTGGCCAATGAACAAGACAAGAATGGTACAAGTGATCCGGATGAGCGACAGTGGCGACAAGGGTGTCCCGAATTGGCTTGTGTTCAGGATGCCGACCGTTTGGACGCTATTGGCGCCTTTGGCGTACTCCGCTGTGCTGCATTTTCTGGCGCGCGTAATCGCACACTACACGACCCTTGTGACAGTGTGATTCAAGATATTTCTTACGAGCAGTATGTGGCGCAGAGTGGTGGCACTTCGGGAACAGCTGTTGCTCACTTCCATGGTAAGAATGCACTGCTATGCTGTCTGCGTATCTGTTGCCTGTACTAATCTTGTTCATTTTTGCCTATGTTGGCTCTCTGGTTAGAAAAACTTTTAAAGTTGGCCTCGATGATGAAGACCGAGCGCGGACGGCAAGAGGCGCAGAGGCGGCACGATTATCTCATCGGGTTTCTGCAACAGATTGATGAGGAGTTTAACTTTGCGGGGTAGTTGGCTAGCTCATTTATAAATTCCCGTTTCAAACGTCGTAATTGCCAGCAATGCCTGAATGTCCCAGCAGTCCGCAGAAATAGCGATGCTGCCCCCCCTCGCCAACGCTCATCATGCTGAAGAAAAAATAAAATAAAGAGATGATCTGAGACAAAAAAAATTCAACTTCCTCCCCATCTTGTCCAAGCCTGGTGAGCCTATTGTACTCGGCGAGCCTGGCGAACCCAACAAGCCGCGCAAGCAGGGCGATCCTCCGCGCCTACGATTGGACCCGATTCTTCTTGTGGGCAACTACTCGGCGTCGATGGTCAAGTATCAGGAGCCCATCCGCGGCAAGAGCTGGCGGGCGTTGTAAAAGAAGTACGGCTTCAAGGTCTTTCTCATCAATGAGTTCCGGACGTCCAGCGTCTGTCCAGCGTGCAACTCTCGTCTGGAGAAGTTCTTGCCCGTCAAAGACCCACGCCGAAAGAACGACCCAAGCGCTCGAGAGGTACTTTGCCACGGTCTACTAAGGTGCCAAAACCAAAAATGTATGTGGACTGTGCCAAAGTACGATGGAACTACTAAGAGACGGCGGTTCAACCGCAACAGAGTGGCTGTTATCAACTTCCGACGGATCGTTGTTAGCCTGCGAGATACCGGTGATATTCCAGACATCTTTAAGCCGCCGACTCCTCTGCCTGATACTCGCAAAAAGTCAAACGCTGACAAGAGTGAGCTGGGCGAACCAGGCACTACTACGGCGGCAAAGGGGACTGTCTCTAACAAGCCCTGCTCTACTGCCAAGCGCTCTCGCAAACAACCAGTCACTGCTCCGTCCAAGGCGCTTGACTCCTATCTCAAGGGAGAGCCGGCTACCAATAAGCAGCAACAGTCATCGCTGCCACCGTCGCCACAGCCCAAGCACTAATATAAAGGTACCTCTTGGGCCTCCATCGTCGCCACAAATTACCCGAGGCTTTATCGAGTCTCACTCATAATGAAAGTACGACCCCTGTGCCCTTAGCAAAAGGATGTAGTTCTTTTATTTAGGCTTTGTCGAAATCACCGGGTTTCTAAAGCAGATTGAGGACGAGCTTAACTTTGCGGGGAAAATTGATCTTACCGCTTCTAGACCACGTTTTTTTGTTGATCAACTTGTGGCTTGATTTTTATTATTTGCTGAGTGCTTTGGATTGACTCGCCTCTCTCTCTGCCTTTTTTCTTCCTCCTCTCTCTTATTTTTTCAAAACTTTTTTTCGTGAGGATATCAGATTACCCATCCTCTTGTGTTTCCGCATTTTGTCCACAACTTACCTCGCGTGCGACTTGTTGGTGCACGTGTATCGGTCTCTTAGGCACAAGGGTGGACTCGGAGCATCTTGAGGTGGTGGACAGGAATACATAATAGCGGTTTCTTGATGTTTTCTTTATTCGCCTTCCCGCTCTGACTCACCTTTTCCCTCTTTTTTCCCCCCCTTATCTCCTTACGCGCGCACTATATATATATTTTTTATTTCCTGAACACTGTCCGAGCTTTATCTAGTATTTCCCAGTTTGTAATCCTCATATGCAGGACCCGCGGGAACCAGACTTTAGTTCTAGCCGAGATCTCGAGCGAAACGCATCAGGCTCCAGCAACGCCGATCAGAGCGCTACAGAAGATAGTGAGGAGCACGAATACGACGGCGACGAAAATGAGGGCAGTAGCGATGATACTGGCAGCGACAGTCAAGACGCCTCTGACGAGGGCGACACCGACGAAGATGACGGTAGCCCTGAAGAGGCATGGAATCCAGTAGTAACCTTTGCAGAGTCGCGTACTACCAATTCGCCCTCCAGACTTGCTGGCGTTACTAGCGTCGCCGATAGACTCAATCGCTCGCCCTCGATATCCAGCCAACATGGGCATAGCCACCACCATCGAAGAGCACGACCCCTACGCATGCAACTTGGCCAACCACATACTACTAGATCGAATCCAGCGCTGGAGAGGCTAAGGCTGGACCTTCAAAACACATTAGAGTCGGTGCCAGGACCGCCACCACCTAATACTCATAGCGGCGCTATACCCGAGGCAGCGCGAAGTCGGGAGGCAAGCGGGTCGTTTAGCCCTAGAAGTGGCTCGCTTCAGCCCGACGAACTAGCTATGCCGCCGCTAAGCAATATCGCCGCTCACTGGAGGGCGACTGCCAGCAACTATGACACCGCGCACCCCGCTGACTCTCACGATCGCCGACACACAAACCCGCGCTGGGATTATGAGTCTAGTGACGATGAGTCGACGCAGGCGATATCTCGTCTGGCGGGCGTCGACATGTCGGTCATTGACACTGGTCGGCCTCTTCGTGGGCGCACAATGTCAGCACACGCTCCGCTGGATCAGTTGAGCGCATCACCCGACGACGTATTTGGGTCTACTGACCGTATTCATCACTTGCCTCGAGTAGCTACCATGACATCAGCGAAGGAAAAGAACGGTGGCGATATGGAGACGGGGCTTGACGACCTACCGCCAATGCGACTTGGACGAGAAATAACAAACGACCTGCGTAACATTCAGTTGACATTTAGCAATCAGCCGCCAGCGAGAGAACATTCAGCCAACCCACTCAAACATCTCATTCGGTCACGCCACAACTTTCGCGCCCTGGTCACGTATGGAGGGTACCTGTTTCCCATCAACATTTTGCTCAACGTCATCTTGCTTGGTCGCGGCTGGCTAGAGTTTGGCGTGCCCGACGAAAATGGCAAAAGGCCCACAGTAGACAACCCCATGGGCTACTTGGTGACCTCGGTCATTTCGCTGGCCCTAATTGT
Organism: Coemansia sp. RSA 922; assembly: GCA_027577415.1. NCBI lineage: Eukaryota > Fungi > Kickxellomycota > Kickxellomycetes > Kickxellales > Kickxellaceae > Coemansia > Coemansia sp. RSA 922. The sequence continues at coordinate 11,292 of JANBQS010000287.1, forward strand.
ATGCAGTGGCGTCTGCTTTATTCTACGCTGCGTCGAGTTTGACGTGGTCATCACTACGATGACGTCGATTGTAGCCAACTTTGTCAACGCCGTGCTTATCTTGGCTATTGCCATTATGTACATGAAGATCGAAAGGCCCAAGCACCCGGAGGCTCGCCTGACTGGCGAGTACTATTGCTCGTATGCTGGCGCGATGGTAGCGCTGATAAACGCGCTATTGCTACTACTCGACGTCTTGATCACGCCTGGCTTTCGATACCGCGGTTCGGGCATGTCTCGCCAGCAGCGGCTCTTGCAGTTCAACATTATCATCGTAGTCGTGTGGATCGGCATTGGCGGCTACGCGTGGTCCAAAATCGAGAACTGGGACACTATTTCGTCGGTGATGTTCTGTATGGTCAGCATCACTACTATCGGCTTTGGCAACAAGTCTCCGACAAAAACGTACTCGAGGGTCCTACAGTTGTTCTACGGCCCACTGGGAATCCTCATGTTTGGTCTTATGCTGCTGCATACGCGTAATGTCATTATCCAGATTACAAAGTCCAAGTTTAGTCAGGCTAAGCGCGGACTGGAGGCAAGGCGAAAGCGGATCGAGCAAGATGCCACGATTAGCCATGTCAAGCGGCGGTTGGCGGCTCGTCCAGAGCAGCGTAGCTGGCATAGCGTTGTCACCGAGTTTCTGAGTCGTGTGTTTCTGCCTCATGAGCGCCGGGCGCGTATCGGGATTCCACACTGGCTACGCAAGAAGCTCGAAGAAGAGGATGATGAGAAGGACGAGAGCCAGACCCGCCACTCGGACAATGAACCGAGTGACCGTCGCCACAGCAAGCTGCCCGACCGGCATAGCGGACTTGAGGAAGGCGGTGGAGGCAGCAGGCAGTCTGTTGCGTTACCAGACATGTCGGCGGACGATACCAGGCACACCGACATGGTCGTTGGCGATAATGCTGGTGTACACAGCAGCCGTGCCCACCAGGCGCCGTTCCCTATGGCGCGCTCTTACACGACAGCGTCGCGCTTATCGCAGATACGCGAAGCTATCTCCAGGCCTGGCCTGATGGGACGCATCCGCCGGCGAGTTGGTACAGATGGACGGAGACGTGCTAGCGACGACAAGGGCTCAGATGGCGACCTAAACATTGGCAGCGATGAAGAGGACGACGACAACGTTCAGGGCACAGGTGGCGTGCTCGAAGTACAGGCCAGCAGAGGTAGCCGCAAGACAAGCAGGCAGATCAATAGGGAGGCGTCGAGGGCCTCTGGCGTAAGCTCAAAATCCGGTGGTCGCGGCAAACTCAAAGGCAAGGGCAAGAAACGCGGTGGTATTCGCGACATTACCAAGCAGCTCTGGGTCGCCCTGTTCATAAACATCTGCTTTTGGCTGGCCAGCGCAGCCATATTCTATGCGTTTGAGCGAAAGCACTGGACCTACTTTGACGCGATGTACTTTTGCTATGTGGCATTCACGACTATTGGCTACGGAGACGTCGTACCAACGACTACCGAAGGCGAACTTGCCTTTATCTGCCTCTGCTTTGTTGCTGTGGGTTTGGAGACGTTCCTGGTCGTTTCGGCCGTCTCTTATTTCTCGGATCTGCTGGGCCGGCTCATGCGGCGTACCAAGGTGCAGGGCCGAATTGAAAAGCGCCGTCGGAGCCTGGTCGCTTACGAGATCCGCCGCCATATCAAGCACCCCAACTACAATCCATTCAGTCAGGGCGAGGACGACCGCTTGATGCAAGAGGGCATCACTAGTCTTAAGCGAGCGGTGACTAATGTGGGCAAGTTCTTCCGTGGCCAAAAGTCGCTCAAGAGCGTCTTTAAGCGCCGCCGCGCAGATGACCAGCAACGGCAGCGCGACGAGACGCTAACGGAGGTGTTTGTTCGACAGGCTACTGGCATGGGCGGATTCAGAGCTGCTGAGTGGCAGCCGCCCTCGCCACATGCCTCGCTGGCTAGCGCTGTATCGCTACCTAGCGTGCTTGGCGAGCTGCCGCCAGTGGTTAACGTTCAAGTGCGAGATAGTCTTCCGCCAGAGTTGGCCGGCGGCTCGAGTGGCACACTTCCTCCCCACACTTCATAGCTAGAATATGTTTGTATGCGCTATAATTGAATCGATTGTGTCATCAAAGTAGAGGGGGGCTTACAGCGTCTTTACGATGAGGTGTCCGTGAGCAGCATCGGGTATGCTCTGCAAATGCGGTGGGTTTACAAACCATGTCCACTCGTACTTACCCTCGCCAATGAGCTCGCCGAGGTAAGCAACGATCATCTGCTTAATAAACGGATCCGGCACAGTGCCTCCGGTCAACTTTTGCTTCGACCACACGATAAAGTGAGACATGTCGGCCTCCAGCGCATACGGAAAGTCGTTGGGAATGATCAGATACACTCTGCTGCTATCAGCCATGAACAATGCCAGCTTGGTCTGCAGAACATAGGCAGCTACCGAGCCGTACTCTTGGCGCAGCTGGTCCATATACTCGCCGTAAATGCGCTCTTTCTCGGCAGTACGACCCAGCAAGTCTAGACGCTCGGCTGCGACGATTAGTCTGACTTCGTCCCAAGTGAACTCACGCTCTACGCCGAGTCTTCCTGGAGCCTTCATGTTCTGCAGCTCCTTCGGGAGTGTCTGTGCCACGGCCGAAACCGAGGCGGTCTGCACGACTGCTTCAACAGATGGCATGTGCAAATGACTAGTGTACTAGCTGTGCCGAAAAAAAAAAAATAATGTTAGAAAACTTCTAAGAGTGCAAAAAAAAAAAAAAAGTTCCTGGTTTTCATTCTTGTGGTCTGTTGTGACGAATCCCAACGACTTGGGCGTTTCCGATTTACTTTGGTTGTCCGATTGGATCGGTGGCTGATTTCAGGGATCAGAGCTACAAGTGGCCGAAGCACGGAATGTATGGCGTTCTCCGGGCAGCTGAGTACACACACTGACATACCTGCACTATATCTTGGAACAATGGACGAGACATTCCCCCCTCATCTAAGCCCGTGCCGTTGACATTTCTAATGGGCGAGGTGGGGGGGTGGTCTATTTAAAGAACTATCAAGACGTCTGGTGATGTGTATCCACATGTGTACTTATTGTCCATGTACTAGTTTTGTCCATATCGGCCAATTATAACAAGTATTGTATCTCTTGGCAGAGCAATTGCAGCTTGCGGCCTGAATGATGTTCTCTAACTAATCTTTCTCGCTGCGGTACCGACAACTTTGTAAATACAATGCTCTCAATACATTGTTCCTACACGCACAGACATACAAGTGTACGCTCTCGCATTTACTGAGCCTGTGAACAGAACATGTGTGGTGGGGGCAAAAAGAGCACACATCCATGCACATTGGAAGAGCGCATGATATGCACTTTGTTTGTCTTTTCACCCCTGTCAGCGACCTTCCCATGAAGAGGCCCGGCTTATTCAACTTGCATGGCAACCTGTGCGATCCAAATTTAGCTGTCACCGCAGTGAGGCTCTTCCAGAATAACAAAAAAATAAATATTTATCAAGGGACGGGCACCCGCACAATACCACATTGCCGTGTGAGATTTTTTTTTTGCTCTGCACTCCTTCCCTCTCTTATTTCTCTCCAGCCATTTATTCATACTTCACTCTAGTATCTCTACGGCGGGCAAAAGCACTGCGTCTCACGCCATACGGTATACCTATATCTTGTATAGTTACTTTTTTGCGTCGCACCGACGATGCAGTTGCTTATAAACTTGAGTCTGGCTTTTGCTTGGACTGTTGCCACAGCTCTGAGCGCAGTAGTCGCAGACCCCTACTCAGCTCCGCGAGTCACCTTCCAGGACCTGCGTCTGCAGCAAAAGATATGCAGTCATCCACTCTACTGTGAAGGTCCAATCTTGCGACGCATCCAACTAGGTGGCGTCTTTGACAGCGACAAGACCTTTATCGACATGCCCACTCGCAAGCCCGTGAGCCAGGTAGTCGACGCCTTTAACAAGCTCCCCGCCAATGCGACACGAGACGACTTGGCAAAGTTTGTCAGTGACAATTTCCACCCCGCAGGCTGCGATATAAAGCAAGCGGAGCTGGACGACTGGACTGACGACCCGCCATTCTTGAAGGGTGTAACCGACCCTGTGTTGCGCGGATATGGAATGGCCCTGCATAATCAGTGGAAGGGTCTAGCGCGTCAGCGGAACACTGATTTCCTTTGCGACGGATGCGAGACGTCGCTGTTGCCAGTTAAGCACACGTTTATTGTTGGTGGCGCCAACTCGACTCGCGAACCTCGCTACTGGGACACTTACTATATTGTGCTGGGCTTGCTAAAGTCTGGTTTGAATGGCACTGCCAGGGGCATGCTGCAAAACCTCCTCGACTTGGTGGGTATCTACGGGTTTGTGCCAACGGGTGGCCGCATCTATTTCACTGACCGGTCGGAGCCGCCGCTGCTAGCACTGATGGTCAAAAACTACTACGAGGCCACGCTGGATCTCGACTTTGTCGCCAGGGCTCTTCCAATGCTAAAGGCCGAGCACAAATATTGGGATACCTATCGCAGCATAAACGTCACTTATACGCGCAGCGGGAACTCGTCGCTGAGTAGACGTCAGTCGGACTTGTTCCAAACAGTCACATCAAAGACCACGCTGTTTGGACCGAGTCTATTCCAAACCGCTGTCCAATCCGCTTCTGATGAGAGCAGCGACAGCGAGGGATTTTTGCGGCCAGAGTCATACAGTACTGATTATTCGACGTTTAAGACGCAGTTTGCCGCCGCCAACCTCTTCAGCACAGCCATTCCAACCGATAATCTTTACGCGGCGACTGAGGCCGGTACTGCTCCTAGCGTACAGTATGCTAGCGTACAAACAGCTATGGCTGGCCCGTCGCTCTTTTCTACCTCGCTTCGTCGTCGGGACGTGACAATGCCGGATTCTAATCCGTTTGCCGCCTTTACCAAGAATGAGCTGAGTATCTTGGGCTCGATCAACATCAACAGCACCATTGCCACGAACCTCAACTCCATCATGTACCAGGTCGAGGTCACGATCGCCAACTTTATCTCCTTACTCAACAACAAGACCGATACGGCCGAGTGCACAAGTTACCGCCAGCGTGCTAGCGAGCGCCGTCAAACCTTGCTGGACTTGTCTTACAATCCGAGCACTGGTCTATTCTCAGACTTCCATCTTACTTCGGGACAGCAAACCGACGTATGGTCGGTCAACTCGTTGTGGCCATACTGGGCCTTTGGCGATAGTCTGCCGGCCGAGAGCGCGCAAAAGGCTATTGATAGCATATCAAAGCTTCATAAGAGGTTCAGCGGTGGTCTGCCAAACACCCTGTACAACACTACTTTGAACTGGGATTATCCAAAGATCCAGCCTCCGCTTCAGCACATGATAGTTCAGTCAGTTCTTGGTCTTCAGCAGAACACCGGTCTTACCAAGCGCTCATCGGCTGCGACTAATGGATTTGCGGTCAGTTTGGTACAGAACTCAATCGATGCTGCGTTCTGTAACTGGTACACTACGGGTGGCGACGTCCCTGGTGTGCTTAACCAGTATGAGGGCGCAACTGGGGGCTCAACGGGAATGAACTTTGAGTTTTATTCTCTTGGCGATGATGGCGACATTACTACGACAACCAGCACTGCGGGACAGGGTGACTATACCTGGACCAACGGTGTCATGGTCTGGCTGTTGGGTCAGTTTAGCAGCCAGGTGACTACGCCTACGTGCCCTAACATTGTGCTAAATTTGGTTCGCAACACCACTGTGACTCCAACTCTTCCACCAGTCGTTACACCGACCCCATCGCCCTCGTCAACTTGTGGAAGGCAGAAAAAGTGCTCTACTAACTGCCGATGCATTGTGAGGCGTCGAGGTGTCTTTTAGGCGGATCGTCGGCCAGTCTTAAGGACATCCCCCCTTTTTCACTCATTAATAGCGCACATCTTAATTAAAAAAATTACCCAACAAGTATCATGTCCGTGTAAACAGGATATCTGTCATGCAGCCAAAATTGTTTTGTCGTCGCACCTGAACTCCCTGAACGTAGGGATGACAATCTACCACCTACCAGCTGTATTGCAAGGGATGTGCAGTACTGAATACAATAAATCCTGACACGAATTTGGTTTCTGCGGGAAAAAAGCAGGAGGGATGTTGACATGCGGTGCTCAAATTCTGCACAAAAAGCAATTAGGAAGGTCGAAAGTTGCCTTTTTAGGACGGCTACTTTGCTTGCAATTGTGTTCAATCCGATTCCGATTTACATCCTTATACATATTCATCAATACGTCACAGGTGTTTTCAATTGAGGTTGGGCGTATGCACAATTGTATGCTTGCGTTTTACAAGCCCAAATGAGCTCGTACATGGCACCCTCAGCAAACAAGTAGGATTGTCTGTATTTTATGCATCCGATTATTGAGATATCACTGGCACAGCGAGTGCACAGACGATTGCTGCAGAGCTGTTAGTTTGAGAGAAGAAAATATCTTCTATGGAACACGTAGGCGGTTTATCTCACGCCTGGAACGGATATAAGAGCATGCCTATTTGTTCTCGTTTTTTGACTGAGAGGTAGTGTCCTTTTCAGAAAAGTATCTATCGCTGAACCACGAAAGGGACACAATAGAATGCTGCTAGCAGATTCGCCCGCCAACCACTTTCAGGAAAGCTATAAATGACCTCTGTTTCTCAGAGCCCAATTTGTTTTAATAGTCTACTCGCGTGTGCCTTATTCCTTCTAATCTACATCTCATATCTCTCACGACTTCAATACATCTTGCCATGGATTCATTTGCACGCTCTTATTTTGCCAGCATGTCCTTGGAAGCAAACACCCACCATGCCCCCACTATGTTTCCTACATTGCCGTTGGATAATGACAGCACATCTACTCCACTCTCGCACATCAGCTCGACGACAGCACACGAGTTTTCTTCGCCTACTTACTGGAGCACGCATCACATACAACCATGTCACAGTCAAACCACCTGCGCGCCAACTAATCTTCCAGCACTAGTTGATTCGGTCGCAACGCCAGCCCTTTACTCGCCATATATCGACGAAACCAACAAGCTATTGTACCAGAAATCCGACGGCAAACTAAAGACCAAGGCGCCCAACGCTTTTATGCTATTCCGCTTGAGCGTGATAAAGTCTCTAAAGGGCACGAAAAGAACTGCCAACGAGATTAATATGGACATTAGCACGAAATGGAACAACTTTTCTGAATCAAAAAAGAATAGATACAAGACCATGTCTCGCAAGATGCAGAGTCAGCTAGATCTAATGAATAACCGAGTACCACGGAAGACAAGGTCAATCGAGAAGGTTCAAATAGTCGTTCCTGATATATTTTCCAGCTCAATCAGTACTAGCGTTGTTTCTTCTCGGGAGCCCCAGTATACTGGTGATAGCGTCGCCGTGCTGTGGGCCAATGCGTTGGTTCTGGACTCCTCGTCGATCGTTTATTTTCAACCTGACAAGTCGGGAAATGGCATACTCTATCCAAACCGGCAACAAGCCTCGCCAGTCAACTCCAAACAATAACTATTCCTTCTTGCGCAAATTTTCGTACATATACTCTTTTTTGCCAATAGTGCTTGGTATTTTTTTTTGCTACATCTCGCAATCCAGCCAACTAGTAAACCATACTTGAGCGCTGTTGGCCAAAAAATGAATGACAGGCGCTAGGCATTGGCAAGTTTTCTCTCAATTAATTTTTTTTTTTTTAGCATTTATACTCTGTGTCTATAAAGATCGATAATAATGATGCTTCGCCGAGTAGTCGTGCAAGTCAAAGCTAATACGCGAAGCTTGACTCTGTCACGAGCGCTGTTGGCAGAGTTCCCGCTCTCACAGCCTAGTTGGTCTGTAGGCGTCCTTTTGCAGAGACCAGCAAGCATCTCACATTTGCCTGAAGCAGAGCAGACACTTGGCAGCAAAGAAGTTCAGCACTTGTATAACCTTGCCGGGCTTCATATGCCTGATCCAGCAACCAACCCACAGGACTATGCTCAAGTGCTGACTGACATTAACCAGCTTCGAGACTTTTTGAGTCATCTACGCGTAGTGAGCGAATCAGAGGATCTCTCGCTGGTAGAGCCACTGGCTCGCATTTCAGAGCCGGTGCTCTTTACGGCTGACTCGCCAGACGAAGGGTTGAAAGTAGTGGCCGACAGAAAAACGCACTTGGGAGCTAATGCTTTAAAGGCTGCAGCGCAAATAAGCGGGCCATATTTCGTTGTAGAGGATTAAATACATGTTTCAAAAAAAAAGACGCGGAGTGAGCATGGCCAACTCGTTCTATCTTCCCCCGCAATTTTTGCCTGCCAAGCTTGGATAGCGCATTTGTGTGTGGAGAAGTAGGTAGCGGCCGAGATTTGGGTGTAGACATTTGATATACTTTGCTTTAGAGTTTTTATCAATTACTCTCGATATATTCGTCTGCATTTTTTGTCTAAGCTATCAAGGAAATGGAATCGCACACGCACTACTCGCTGAAAATGCTCGTGGTTGGCGCTGTGACAATCATGGGGCTGTTGTTTGTGCTTTCCAGTACCAGGCATCCGTCATATTTACAGCCAGCTAGCACTGGTGCGTATATGGACGCCCTAAACAGTACGCTGGGATTCCATCGAGTGTACGCTACATACGACGATATCAGTGACAGTTTGGGCCAAACACATCGCACTGCTGGCCACAAAGAGAACCTCGAGGCCATTGCACAACTACTGAACATCGACATTCGCTTCGTTAAGGTCACAAAGTCGAAGAAAGCCGCAGCATTGCCAAGGCAGCGTGGATTCATGACCAACTCCTCGAGTACAGCAGAGCTCGACACACACCGTCGTATTTATGCAGACATAATTTCCAACAACGTTCAGTCGGCATTGATTCTCAGCAGCCAGGTAGACGTCGAGGTTGATCTCAAGATGCGCTTGGCCAACGCCATGGGCAACGCCATAGCACGGCAATACGGCATTTTGTTTCTTGGGCAGATGTACTCGGATATCTCAGAGCCTGGCACAAGCAATGTAAGCGCCGTGTTGAAACAGCCACTAGCGAGCGCCGATTCGTCGCTTGTACAGCAACGATCCTGGACCAAAAAAGAGTTTTTGAGTCGGAAAACACAGACATTTCGTCCCACGTATCCAAGAGGAGTCAGTCATGCATATGCAGTAAGCGGGCGCATGGCACAAAGGCTACACCAGCGCCTGGAGCACATAATGACGAGTGACGCATACAATTTAGACTATATCTTGGCTGACATGGCTATAACCGGCCATTCACTAGCATACAGTATTTCACCGCCGCCTATTACCATGCACTGTAGCGAGCAAATGGGTGGTCAGCATTTATCCCTGTCAGCGCTGTACGCCATATTGCTTCGCACTGAAGACCCTTCCAACTATGCGCCATATAGTGACTGGGCGGACATGTGGAAGTAAAATAGGCAATACCTAGTTTAGCCACAACAAATTTTTGTTTATTACACTCTGAAAGCTGGCATTTGAATTTGAGTTTATTACTAAACAATGACCTACTACTATCGACAATTCAAATGAAATTCAATTGCTTCAGAAAATGCTTATTTTTATTTGTTACCAATTCATTTTCCCAGTAATTCTTGCTATGAAAACTAATGCTATCAAGGTGTAAAGTAAGGGGCTATCACATGGGTTGCTAAAAGCATGGTCTTTAGAAACGAGCCATGAGTCAGCTGGATAGTAGACGACTGAAAGCCCAAGTATATAGAGTCTATGCTGATAGCCACTGATGAGGAAGCTATTTGGAGAGTAGACTTTCTAAGGCCAAGACCAAAGGATTGTGCATAAACCAAACCTGGATTCAGTGAACTCTATCATGAGAGATGCTTATTCATCGTCATCACTAATAAAAATTACCTCATGAGCAGGCTCTCTGGCCATGTTCTTTTCCCTAGCCTTTTCTACAGTCGTCATAAAATTAGAATATACCTTTCCCATGGAGCCTTCCTTTAGCCCCTTTTTACGAAGTAGCTCATTATTCGCAAATATAAACAATGTATGTTCTGTAATCACTCTGTTACCTTCCTGACCAAAAGCCTGAACATCATTTAGAACACCGTGTGCATTAACTATAAATAATGGAAGATCAAGTTCGCGAACCTTCAAATAATTATCACACATGTTCATTACTTCCAAAGCAGCCTGTCCATATGTTTTGTTACTAGCATTGTAGTTACTAAAATAGTTCTGCACAGCAACATCTCGTGGAAAGACCATAACCTGGCACCTAGAGACGTCTTCCATGGTTAGTCAGATATTTGATTCAAATAGTATAATAAGAAGTGTAAGTTGTGTGAAGAATAAGGTGAGGAAGAAGAGAAAGGAAAACTGGGCAGACTTTATATAGCAAGGCTGAAACTATTGTCTGGGTGAGCGAAAACGACTGAACAAACCTCTTCTTCAACAACTATAGTGCTTTGTAGGCAATGTCCAGTTTGGATACGATGGGGTAAATCTTAATGACGTATGTTTTGTCCTTTGCAGAAAGGTCATTGGGAAAAACAATCTATTGTATGACTTCAGAAATCAGAGCAAATTTCTTCTGTCTCTTATGACGACACTATGACATCACACAAAGCCCAGAAAGTAAGTCAACGCCTTTGTAATTTTTCACGCTTTGGAGAAAGAACACCGCAGCACTGTTGAACCAGATTTGTAAATTGGGAATGGAGGAAAGGGGAGGATTTCTCAAAAGTGACAGCAATTGGCATGAAGGGCCAAGTTAGAGCACCACATAATTCTTTTACAGGAGGGGGAGGAGAAAAAAGTGCTTTCACTAATAAAGGGACATTTTTTTACCCAACCTTCGGTGTACATTGGGCGTGCTACCTGAGTCGCCTAAATGAACTCAGTCGCAGGGTATTGGAAAACATAGAAATCGCATTGATTTTGGTGGTTGCTTATAGACAGACATTTGTGAGCGCCACTCAAGGATCACACTGTTGATTAGGTGATGTCTATTGGACAGATCAACGTCGTTCCATTTGAGTGTCTAGTAGTCCTTACACATTAGTGCATGGACTGGACTACTACTGCTCCTAGAGTAGTAATTCATCCGATACAAATATTTTAGAGGCTTTCATAATAAAAAATATATAACATAATTACCACAAAAATAGACAGATAGATAGAGAAACCGTTAGTGGGTGTAGATATAGGGGAATACACGACAGATATAGCGTAGCTTGAAAGGAATATCCTTGACCAAACAATAATGGCCCATCATAAGGACGACCAAATAGACGAGACCCAAAGACGCCAT
>JANBQS010000288.1:0-22585 GCA_027577415.1 Coemansia sp. RSA 922
CATAGATAGATGAAGCGGGATGTAATGTGCCAGGTGCAAGCTGTACAGATAGCTAGACGAACAGCAGACGCAAAAAATATACAAAGTGTGATATATATAACTCTATATCAAACAAGAAAAGGGGAACCAAGAGCAGAGAGCGGAAGGTTGTTCCTGGCATCCAACGTTTTGAGCCCTGCTCAATGCAAAAAAAAAAAAAACACAAAAAAGTTATAATCTCGGATCAGCCCAGATTTGTGACAGGGCCCGAATATCTCCATCTCCCCCTATCACAAGGGCAGTAAAATAAATAAAATAAAAAAAGAAGACCCCCTGTCGTCGGCCATTGAAGCAAACCATCGGCAGTTCTTTTCTTTGCTTTGCTTTGCTCTTTTATACCTCTTTTCTTTGCCAGCTTTAGACTATCTTCTTTCGCTTTCGCTTTCTCCCTACCTTTTTAGCAAATGCTCACCCTTGGAAATTGACTAGCACGCCCCCGCCAACCTCAGTACCGCTCGCACTCACCAACTACTTCAACAACAACAGCAACGACGTCGTCTTTAACCTCGAAACTGGTACTACATATCTCGTACTTGCTAGAATTCCTCTCACAGCTACAGCTTAGACGCCGAGGAAAGTAAGCCATCTGCGCTATTTATTATTTTGGCATACAGAAGATGATGTTCGATATGGAGCTCGATGAGGACCGGCCTGACGACAAGCCCCCTTGCTCAGTTCAGTCGCCGCTGCAGCTCCCGTCGATGACTCTCTTGCGCTCGGACCCACGCGTAGCGAGTCCCCGCTCCGGGTCGCCCATACACATGCGCCGTAAGCCCAGCGTCTCGGTTGGTGTGCTGGACATGCTCGAGCACCAGCTAGACGACACGCACATCGACTCGGAGTACGAGGACATGACATGCAGTGTCCAAGTCGAAGTGCCGATCATCGACGACTTTGTCAATGACAATGCCGTACCTGCGTCGGTTCGTGACCCAACCTCGTCGTGTGTTGGCGGCAGCTCACTGCTCGATGGCAACCTAAATGAATGCAAGAACTTTGCCAACGGGTGTGGCGCGCAACCCGCTAGCAGCCAGCCCAAAGTAACCATTGATGACTTTACCGTACTAAGGCTGATCGGGAAGGGCGGCTACGGCAAGGTGTATCTAGTTCAGCACAAGCAGACGCTTGGGTACTACGCGATGAAGGTGCTGCGCAAGGCCTCCATTCTACTGCAGCGGCGCCAAATTACGTTTACCATGACCGAGCGGTCCATCCTCTCCGAGGTGCAGCACCCATTCATCGTCAAGCTCTACTATGCGTTCCAGTCCAACTCCAAGCTCTATTTGATCATGGAGTACGTTGCCGGCGGCGAGCTGTTTACGCATATGATTAAGGAGCGCATCTTTTGCGAAGACCAAGCCGTATTTTACTCTGCCGAGCTCGTCCTTGCCCTCTCGCACTTGCACAAGCTGGGCATTGTATTCCGGGACACCAAGCCCGAGAACATTCTGCTTGACAAGAGAGGCCACCTGGTGCTGACTGACTTTGGCCTGTCAAAGACCGCACTGGGCGAGGACGGGCGCACCAACACGTTCTGCGGCACGCCGTCTTATATGGCGCCTGAGGTTCTCAATGCAGCAGTGTCTTACGAGTTTAGCGTCGACTGGTGGTCGCTGGGCATCCTTCTCTACGAGATGCTTACTGGGGCTGTGCCATTCAAGGGCAAAGCGCCCGAGAAAGTGGCAAAGAACATTGCCAACACAAAGGTCAACTACCCGCCGTACATGACTCCCGATGCCCGTGACCTGATCATCCGTCTGCTGCGCAAGAAGCCCGAGCAGCGCCTTGGCTACGGAGCAAATGGTGTAGAGAAGATCAAGAAGCACCGCTTCTTCCGCAAAGTCAACTGGGAGCGATTGGAGAAGGACCACGGCAGCTTGACCCCGCCCATTGTCCCAGTCCTCAATGGAGACGGCGACTTTAGCAACTTTGACTCGGAGTTTACGGGCGAGCAGCTGCCCCTATCCGTTGTTAGAGGCAGCCTAGTTGAGCTCGATCCGATTCAAGATCCTACACTTGCATCCAACCAACACGGGGGTGTCATTGGCAAGGCTGGCGAAGGAGCGAGTGGCGACGAGGATGATGTCGATCCCGCAACGGCGTTCCTTGGGTTCAGCTACGTAGCCAATTCGGTGCTCGATACAGTGCGTTAGAGCAATTACAGTTACATTTTTTATATTCAGTACACATCTATTGATAATTTGCATGTTGCTACTAAATGTCACACAGCGGCAGGTATTGCAATTGTCACTTTATGCAGCTTTTGACGTCTGCTCAGCGTGTAAAACTGCAGCAAGACGAACAGGTCCAGGGTCATTGAGCCAAATGGTCCATAGATGTACGACGCCGACTTGTGCAGAAACTCGGGCCCTGATACCGGCACTAGCGCCAGCAAAGAAAAAGCGTAGGTGCCGTTGGCAATAAATATAATGGCGAACATTGCTAGAGATAGCCCTTCAACCGACTGGCGCTGGTGGTTGTGCCACAGCTGTGGCAAGCGCGACAAGTGGTACGTGATGGTGCTGCCCCATGCAACGCACAATCCAAACGACTCGATGCTGACACTGGATTGGAAGTGGCATTTACTTAGTACCAGCCACAGTAGCATTGTAAGTGCAGAGACGGCGCATGTCGCTTGGACCGATACTCGTTGCCAGAGTCTCTTCTTTTCGTTACCAATCAGAAGAGTCGGCAGGATACCGGTGGCACACTGTGATGTAGGCTGCATGGAAGAATAGCCGCCGCTTTGAATACGTCGATCGTCCGAATCTAACAGGCATGCCATCTCACCAGTGCTCTGAACAGCCACGGTATCCAGGGACCGGCCTTCAATGCGACTGTCTGAAGAGCGGGCGTCAGAGTGCAAGCGCGCACTGTGGCGATACCAAAACGATTGTGAAAGCAGCGCCACGTCAATGAGAACAAAGTATGCGCTCAAGAACACTTGGAACAGTCGCTGATTCAGCGCCACACAACCAATCAGGCTCATCGTATCGCCAGTCAGCCAGAGCAAAACAAAATTTACACTCAGGCCCGCAGTCGACTTTGTTCGCCAGTTCGTGTGTACCTGTGGCAGCAGAGCTACGAGCCATAGCACAATTGACGCTGCTCCCAGTACGGCGCTGGCGGCATCCCAGTACGTGTAAAGACACTTGCCAAATATTACGTCGAACCACCAAATGCCGGGCTTACCATTGTGTAGCGGGCAGGTCGTCTGGCCTAGGGGCATGCGCACAGCAAAGAGTGTAGCCACGGGGAGTATTTCAGGCGCGTTGGACAAAAAAACAAACAAACAAACAATATAAAATAAGAGGTTTAAGAAAATGGAAGGAAAAAAGAATAAGAAAAGAAGGAAAGCAGCGACACACGCATGGCGCACTTGCCAACGACGCTACAAAAAAAATGCTTTGAAGGCAAAGGTGGGGAGGGGGAGCGAGTGAAGAATGTACGTTGCTAGCAAAACACGAGTGACTCCTTTGGCGATGTGTGTCCTTTTTAAAGGAAAAGGCGAGAAATGGTGGGCATCTACTATATGCCGTTTATTTTCTGACCCGGCGACGCGTGCACCTTAAAATGGTGTAGGCAATCGCGCCTGAATCGGTAGCCAGCTCAACAGGGTCATGAACAAGGGGGCAATCTTTTAGGTTGTCCCTCCCTCCCTTTGACGTTGTAGCTCCTCCTTTATGCGATGCAACGCACATTAGTCCTATGACTTTGGTGCTCAAGCCGAAGAGTAAGCGCGCTTGCCTTGTACACTGCAGCGGCCACTCTCTCACATGTGCCTTTGCGCGCAATACAATCGATCCGCTTTGTGAATTTGTGCTCACGGGCAGTCGTTGCATGCGCAAATTAAGTCGGCATGGGACATGGCCAGACCCTTGTCCATTTGCTTGTCTAGACCTCCTGCACGTTGCCCACATGCAATACTAGTCAAATGGCCATATATCCGCAATAGTGATATTGGCTTAATTCTGATCCAGATTATGTATCATCCTATCAAGCATGTACGCCACAGCACTGAATTTGGCGTCATTACATGTACACATGTATAAGCGTGAGAACGATGTGGTCAGCTTTTTAGGAAGACAATGTTTCCATGCAGCGACAACAACAAATGTAGATTGCGACTAGCATTGTCCCCACAGCAGGCATGAGAAAGCGGCAAGTGCACCACTCACCCTTGGTATTCCTTGCTTTCTTCCACATCTTGCCACACACACGCTCACTTTATACACTATTGCACAAGTCATTTAGGATTTACCTACGATAATGAGCCATTTCTACATTAACGATCTCACCAAGGCCGGAGCCATGGACATTAGCGATGGCAAGACCACGTATTCATTGACATACAGTCCACACGTCCTCAGTTCGTGCGTCTGTGAAAACTGCACAAAGATCAAGAAGAGAAAGGCCGATGAGGCCAAAAAGGCTGCCGAAGAGAAGCTACACAAGCAAGGTGCCACGTTTTACTCTCTGCTTTACGGACACAAGTGAAGATAATCACGTAGTGTATTTCCACGTTTAATTTAATTGCTAGTGGGTAGTATCAATAAATAGCTTTAACATTTACATGGCTTGTCGTGCACGAAGCACTTCCTCGTCAGACTGGAGTCCATACACTGCATATGAAAGGTCGTCAAAATCCACCGTGCCAACCCAGGGCGAGGCAAACTCGTGAGCTGGCTTGCGGTCATGACGCAATTCGCGCGATTCCAGATCAGCAATAAACTGGACCTCGTCAATCCCGCACGTCTCAAGGGCATACGAAACACACGGCCGCATGAATTCCTTGACTGCCGCTCCATGGACGGTGCTATACTTGAGAATATCACAGAGAGTCTTTTTTTAGTAGTCGCTCAAAGATGAATCGTTTGGCTTAAATTCGTGCTTTGGTACTTACTCTAGCTTTATCCAGCTCGTACACATGGCTAGTACTGGCAGTGCTGTCTGGTGCAGCTTTGGATCTGTCGCCAGCCACTGTCCCAGCATATGCACTGTGCTGACTACAAGCCCAGGACTTGCGTCGATGATTTCCTGCTCGCTGTATCCGCGGTCTTTCCAGTCAACTAGAAATCCGACCGCCACTTGCGCGGCCTTGTGTATCTCGCTCATTATCCCGTATATGGCGCCTTCGTCGATATCAGCAGATTCGGGCTGCTCGTCTAGCCATGAGGCGATCCACTCTAGCCAGCCAGCAATGATCTCTGCGCAGAATGGCAGCTTCCACCCACGAGCTAGTCTGGCAGCCTCAGCGCTGTTCTCCGCATCTACAACACCGCTATCTGGCGGACAGATCATCATCGCGTCAATGGCTGCCTGTGCCTCGATACAAGCAAGGCGCAGGATGAGCTCAGAATCTTTGTTCTGTTGCGAGTTCTGGCTCTGGCTAGCCGTCACAGCCCTGTTGCCGCTAAAGACGTGTTCAGGCCACAGGCGCACCAGATGTGAGTACAAAACCAGCGCTTGGTCCGCATACTGAGTAGTTTCCGACTTTTGACGCAGCACCCAAATGCAGCTGGAGCCGATACTGCTCGCAATGTCCTTGCTCGCATCGGCAATGCCCACTACATCCATGTCGGCTCGATCAATAGGCTCGAGGGCGTTTGCCAATACGGGGATAAGCTCGAACTTCAACATACCCACTGAGCTGGCAAACGCATTGGCCGTGCTGGTGAGAAGTTCGGCCCAGCCCTTGACGCAAGAAGAGTCGCTGCCATTCTCGTGGATGTAACAGGAGCATCTGTTAAGCGCCATATCCAAGAACCGCGTGGTCTCCAGTGGCTCGACTTGCGAGCGGGCTGAATCGACAATGCGAAGCAATGTATCGGGCTTTTCCAAAACCGTTTGGACAGCAGTGTCTGTGGCGAGCAGTCTACATAGTATTTGCATCGCCTCAGCCAGGGCATCGGGTTGCTCCACCAAGGTCGCCACTTTGAATAGTGTCGGAATGCGATCCTGCATCTTTGGCTTTGTAGCAATGGTGCTGTGCGAGCTAAACACATTGATAACTGAAAGCGCGATATCCAACATGGGCAGCTCTGTAGCCGCAGCTGCCTCGGTATTGTTCTGCGTTTCTATCTGCTTAATCCCTGTCCGCATCAATCGTTCAATAAACTTTGTGTCCATCGAGTCGAATATATACTCCAACGACTCGCGATCCTTTGCGTCAACGACTCTGGGCATGAGAAGCAACCCAGCCAACTTTTCGTCGTCCGTCGATCGACTCGACAGCAGGCCTGCGCACCGTTCGATCTGCTCACGATTGGCCATATATGCTCGCTACAGTTTGTTCGTAGGATACACAAATAAATATGAAAGTAACAAGATATTCAGTCTGCCTAAAAGTGGCCAAATAACCAAGATTATAGCGATAGAAGCGCATTAAATAGCCCGGCGTGGGATACCAGGCATCGTGTCACGTTGACAGGGCAAAGCAGTTTGTGGTGATCAGTCCTTGATGTAATCAATTTGATTTGAAGAAAAAAAGTACACTAGGTTCTTACCGTTTGACAGAACATTTCTCCTACCTTGACTTTCTCTCTATAATTTAAATTTGCAGCCCTTTTCTTTCTCGCAATGGTCAAAAAGTTTGTCGACAAGAAGAGCTCCAAAACATACAAGCTCGTCTACCGGTCGCAGGAAGATCCTCTGGCATTTGAGGAAGGCGCATCGGAGCGAGTATTTGTCGCTGTTAACAAGAACGAGTCTGGCAGAGGTGGCCGTAGCAGGGATGCCGACCAGACAGTGCAGCAGAGCTTGCGCGACCTACGCCTTGACGACATTCCAGAGGAAGAACTAGACCAGCAGGCAGGTAAGGCTGCGCTGTACGGCATCTATCTGGACGATCGTGAGTACGACTACACAAAGCACCTGCGGCCCGTCGGCGCTGGAGGCGGCGTTTTTCTAGATGTAGCGAGCAAGAAGGATAAGCACAGTGGCATTGAGATCCTTGGTATGGATGAGGATAGCGATGGTGACGACGAATTTTCTGCCACAAAACAGGCTGTCACATTCCAGCTGCCTGCCGAGGTTCTGCCATCAAGTCACAGGATGAACATCAAGGCCGAGGCCTTCCCAAGCGGTCTACAGCCAAACATGGATCTCAATGTGCGCGAGGCTCTAGAGGCTCTGGACGACGAGGATGCAGAAGAGTTAGACGACGACTTTTTGGACAAACTTAACGCCGATGGCCCGCCGTCTGGCGCCGAGGACGAGTATGACGAAGATGCTAGCGACGATGATTATTTTGACGACGATGAAGATGCCGACTTTGACCCCAACGACGTCTTTGCCCAAGTCCAGAAAATGAAGGCTCGCCAGAGACAGATGGCCTCGGATGGCTCCGATGACGAGTACGACGGATCTCAGCCCGATGCTAGCAGCGGCTGGCGCGGTGCACGCACGGCTAGCACGGGATTCTCAATGTCGTCCTCAGCCATGTACCGTAATGAAAACCTGACCTTCTTGGATGAGCAGTTTGACGCCATCGAGGCCATGTACGAGAAAGAGGACAGCGAAAGCGAGGAAGAGCGGTACGACGAGCACGGTCACCACATCCCTCAGTACGACGAGCATGGCAACAAAAAGTCGATCAGCACTCGCGCCGACTTTGACAACGTCATGGACGACTTCCTCCAAAACTACGAGTTGGCTGGCAAGAAGATGCATGTCATTGTCGAGGGCGGCACGGGAGTCGGCAAGCTAAGCACAGTGCGCGATGCGTTCTTGGACGAGACAAAGTCCAAAGAGGAGAACAAGAAGGTCTTGTTGTCCACTGGCCTGCGGCTCATCGAAGAGACTAACGCCAAGACGAAGAAGCAGGACGAGGAGGAGCTCGGCCAGTACTTTAAACAAAAGGAGCGCACGCCATGGGACTGCCAGACGATTCTGACGACATACTCGACGCTCGACAACCACCCAGCGACCATTTACGAAAAGAAGACACCCCAGATTAAAGTCAACCGCCGCACTGGATTCCCAATGGTTGAGCCCGTCGCTGACAACAAAGAGCAAGGCAAGGGCGCCAACAGCGATGACGACGAAGACGTTGAGATGGATGGTGCCGATGACGACGAAACCAAGGAGAACAAGGGCAAGCCCCGCCCCAAGGACGAGTCCAAGGAAGAAAAGCGCGCTCGCAAGAGGCAGATCCAGGAGGAGAAGCGCAACCGGCGAGAGGAGAAGAAGGAAACACGCGAGGTGTTTGCCGAAAAGAAGGATCGCAAGAAGCAGTCCAAGCAGGACCGCGCGCAGTATGTTGTGCACTTGAGCTAGTTTAAAATCATATTTAAAATAATTGGAACAATTAATTGTCTTTCTACGCCCACGCCTGGTTGGTGAGCTTGCGACGGACCATTGGTCCGCCAAGCAGGCATCCGACTACTAGGGCAAGTGTGGTGACGACCAAGTTAACCTTGCTAAACGACGGCGAGAGCTGATCAAAGGTGCCCGAGGGACTGGTACGAGTAAAGAACAGGTCGAGGCCATATGAGGCCACCAGCGACGTGCTCTCTAAGTGCGTAGGGGCCGACTTGATATGCGCAATGCCAGCAACGACGTTGGCATGCGAGAGAACGCGCTTAGGATCTAGCGGCAGCGACGGCATATAGGGCATGAGACCCTCGGCTTGCTCGTCCTTGGTAGGCGACTTTTTGGGGCGGCGCGGGTCAAACAGCTGGTCAGGCAAGCTGAGCAGCTTTCCAGACGAAAGGCCAAAGAGAACATCGCGAGTAGTAATCTGGCTGCCAGTGCGGGTAACGCCCAGTGCTGTGGCGGGCTCTGGTGCCATGAAGGCGGTGGTTATGACGTGGGGCATCTTGAGGTCGAAGCTCGAGAAGGCCTTGCTCTCGTCGCGCGTATCGGGCTTGTCGCTCTCGAACATTTCGGCCACAACTGTGACGTAGCCCTTGGACCGCGGCTGAGCGCCCTCAGCGCTGCTACCCTCGGGAGTGCTGTCTTGCCAGAACTGGTAAATAACGCGGTTCTCAGACTGCGTGGCCAAGAACGGCTGCTTGTCGCCGACGCTGGCAGTCTCATGCACGGCAGAGTACAGCAGGCGGCCAGAGACGCGGTCGACAAAGTAGATGGCAATGCCGCCAGCAGCGCGGCGCGAGGCCAGGGTGACTAGGTGCGGGTTGATGTACTTGTACAGAACGCTGCGGTCACCCAAGACACGGCCCAGCAGGGCGGTCGTTTGGGCGCCACGGTACTCGGAGGCAGCGAGCAGCACCTCGCCCTCGGGCAAGTCAAACGCCCACTCCTGACTCGTCGAAAAGGCAGAGCTCTTGCTCCACGCAGCTAGCTCAGCCTCAGCGGGGCACTCTGCGCGGTAGCCGCTCAATTGCGAACTGCCTGCGAGCGCGCCCAAGTCGAAGAAAACAGACTCGGGGAGCGCGCAGAATGCCTTTGCAGCGTCAGCTGTAGCTGGCCATATGGCCAATCGAGGCTCAGAGCCACCAGTGGCCAGGCCAAGCAGCTGCTGCTCCGTGGCCTTTTCAGTGGCGGGTAGCTCGAATACCTTTACGTGGTTAAAGGGCAAGACGTGGATGCTGCCGTCGCCCAGGATCTCCCCCGTCAAAGCGTCCAGCACAGCAACCACAGCATTGCCATGGGTATTGCGGCCAACAACAGTCAGCAGAGATGGGGTGTTGGTCAGAGGCTGGCTACGGCGCGTAATAAAGACGCGATCGATAGTCACAGCGGTGCCATTGTCGGCCAAGTAGCGAGTCCAAGAGCGGGCGCCACTCTGAGTGCTCAGAGCCGCAACCACGCCAGTCGACGTGCCAAAAATAGAAAGCTTGCGGAACCCAAAGTGGTCGCCCTCGGTCAGTGGCGTTGTTGGCACAAGCTCCTCCAGAGTGGACTGCGAGCTAGAGCCCGGCTCGGCGCTAGAGCCTCCAAAGAGGCCAAAGCCCGAGGCAGGCCAGGCGGCCAGGGACTTTGCCGTCTCGACCCAGCGCAAAACATACCGGGTTACTGGCGAGGCAAGCACGCTGGGATCGGTCGCCTTGGCTGCATGCTCCGCCGACGATGCGGGGGCAGGAAGATCCAAGAACGTCATATCAGTTGCGTGGGTCAGCGACTCGTCGCGGAACCACACTGGCACACTGCTTCCCGGAGCCAGCGCAGCGACGAGGCCTCCGCTGGTCTGAATCAGCACGCGTGGCTCGCCGCCAACGTAGTACAGAGAGGCAGCAGTCACCGGCCCATACGTCGCCGCGTCGTAGGCAAGCTCGCCAGAGTGCGTCGGCGTTTTGTTGCTGCCATAGACGCGCCACGAGACGCCGCCAGAAGTGCGCACAGCGACCACTGCGCGCTCAGCCTGGCTGGCGCCGCTGCTCGGAAGAGTTGCTCCGCCGCTGCCGGCAATAATGGCATTGTCCGACCGGAATCCAACCACCTTGCGCAGCTCCAGCTTGTCATTGGTATGCGTCATTTCAACAACAACCGTCTTGGCCTTGTTGTCCCTGGTGTAGCTCAGGGTGAATCTAGGCTTGTCGGCAATCAGTCCGGGGTCGGCATCGACCTCGCCGAGAGTGGATGTAAGCATGTCCAAGGGCATGAGCTCCGACTGCACTAGCTTGGCGTGGTAGACGTCCCACATCGGCTCCTGCATGCCCAGCCGGTGGATGCTCCAGACGATGTTTTTGTCGTCACGCCACAAAATGTAGCCTCCGTACTCCTTCGACTCGAGGACCACGCTGGAGCTGCTTCCTAGCGACCGCTCGGTGTTCACATCGTACTGCTGCTTGACACGACCGGTCGTTAGGCTGACCTCGACCACATGCAACCTCCGCTTGGGGTGCTTCTTGGTCAGCACAGCATCGCCAATGATATATGCGACGCTGTCCTGGACCACCAGCCGCTTGTAGCTGGCGGTGCCGTTGAGGGCCAGCTCCCAAACGGGCTTGCTTGGATTGGGAGCAAGGCGTACTAGCGAGTCGCCAACTATCGCCAGAACGTCCTGGCTCTTGCGCAAAAACTCCACTGCTCCACTGTCGGCCTTGTAGCTGGGAGATGGCGGCTGGGAATAGCCCCAAGCAAGAGCGCCGCTTTGCGCATCCCACACGCGCACATGCGTTTCGTTGCCACCCGAGTGAGTCAGCGCCAAGCTGCCGCGAACCTTGAGTGCGTTGATGCGCTCGGTAGCACCAAAGAGCTGACGCCAGGCGATTTCTCCGTTATCTGGGTTGAGCGATGCCAGAACGTTACGGTCGGTGATGGTGAGTATGCTGGTTGATCTGTCCTCTTGTGTGTGCGGCACGATCAACTTTGGCACGCCTATTTGCGCGCGGTACCAGTCAATTCGCCCAGCCTCATCCGGGAACAGGCCCTGCACTGCTGTGCTAAAGCTTGAAACCGCCAGCACGGCTACCAGGGCAGCATGCGTCAGCGAATGGCCGCCCAGCATTTGACGATATAGTAATAGAATGTAAGAGGCAAATTTCAACCAAAAATAGGTGTGTGGTGATAGAGAAAGAAGGCAAGAAGATAGTGAGGACCAGGGGTCCAGAAATCCAGCACTTGGACGTGGCAAGCTTCCACTTGCGGTTCGGTGTGAAAAAAAGCCAAAATGGTCCGATACAATGATTTCGGCTCACCCTGATCCACACTTTGGTTTCTTTCTTCGTTCGTTCGAAACATTACTTTTTTTCCCGTCGCCTGCACTAATTGTCCATCTAGCATTCAAAGTAAATATGCGGTTTCTTGCCACTGCCGCAGCGGTGAGCCTGGCATTCAGCGGGGCTTGGCTAGGTGTTGTCGAGGCAAAGTCGGTGTCTGGCGACCGTGTGCTGGTTCTGGTTCCCAAGGTCGAAGCAGCAAAGCTCTACTCACAGTTTCTAGACTCGCTAACCAGCCGTGGCTTTGACATATCGGTACGTGCTGCAACAAACACCTCAGTCACACTGCAGGTTGACGGCGTTCGCACATACGACCATGCCGTGGTTTTGTCGCCAGAGTCCAAAAAGCTCGGTGCCAACCTGTCGGTCCGAGACTTTGTCAGCTTTGTCGACGATGGTGGCAACTTGATTCTCACTGCCTCCAGCGAGCTAAGCGAGCTTGGCCGCAAGCTGGCTGCGCGCTTTGGCGTTGAGTACGAGAAGCGTGGAACCGCCGCCATTGACCACCTAGCCCATCTGCACGCAATAAATGACACTAGCGACCACACGCTTGTGGCTGCCAGTCCGCCTAAAACAGCTGCGCCCGTGCTGTCCAAGCAGTTTGCGCTCCCTCAGTCTGACCCGGTCTACTTTAAGGGCATTGCGCATAAATACGAACCCAGCAACCCCATGCTGATTCCAGTGCTGACTGGGTCGCGCACTACGTACTCGGCTGTAATCGGCTCTGACGCCAATGAGCGGGCCATATCGCTCAGCGGCAATGCCCTAGGCTTGGTAAGCGTGTTTCAGACGCGCAACAACGCGCGCGTGGCCTTTTCCGGCAGCGCCGCTCTATTTTCAGACGCGCTGCTGAGCCAAGAAGGCAGCGCCAACAAACAGTTTACCGCTGACATTTCTCAGTGGGTATTGCAAGAGAAGGCTGTTCTCCGCGAAACTGCCCACCGCCACTACTTGGCCTCGACAGGCGAGCGGCCCGAGCACTATCGTATCAGTAACGAGATTGTATATGAGATTGACCTCTCAGTCTACCACGACGACGCCTGGCACCCTTATAATGCCAATGACGTGCAATTTGAGGCTATTATGCTCGACCCCTACATTCGCGCCACGCTCAATAGCACCGAGTCTACAGACCCCAAGACCACGGCCACGTACCATGGCGATATCAAGCTGCCTGACCGCTACGGCACCTTTACCTTCCGTGTCAACTACAAGCGCACTGGCTACTCTAACGTGGATGTCAAGGATACTGTGGGCATTTGGCCTCTACGTCACGACGAGTATCCGCGCTTCCTCTCTGCTGCATACCCGTATTATATCAGCTCGCTTGTAATGGCGGTTGGCTTTTTAGCCCTATGTGCTGCCTGGATGTGGAGTGCCGAGCCAAAGACCAAGCGAATCGCCAAGCAAAAGTCGAACTAGCGGTGGGGGGGTTTTTTGGGAGAATAATGCTCACTAATAGTAAAATTTACCAACTAGCCTTCGTCTGTCTGCTTTGGCAGTCTTCTTTTTCGGTCTTCGTCAAAGCAATTCTTTGATGTGCTTTGACGTGCTTTGAGGCAAAGAACATCACCCGGATGTTCGTCACCACCCATGTCTGGATTGGCTTTAGAAATCCTATTTCAAAGCGAGCAATCGATCCTTTTCTCGGCCTTGAGCATGCCAGGGACTTGGAGGCGGCAGTCGAGGGGCAAAGCACAGAAAGCCTCGGTCTGCCGCAGGAAAGGTTGGCTGCTAGCTAGTCCTCCAGTCAACGAGGACGCTTCCTCCCCCTCCTTGCCCGCCTTCAAGAGGTATAAAATTCGCACCCCGCTCCGCCGTTTTTTCTTCTTTTTCGTTTAACACACATCCACCTCATTCTCTTACATATCCTACATTTGCCACTACCACATAGTGATTATATTGACCAATGCCCATCTCAGTAGACAATACCACCCTTTTTGATGATAAAGCTCTATTTGAGGGCAAAACGGTTCAGCCTAGCGGGAAGGAACTACTAATCGTAGTGGAAGGCACGGATGATTTATTCAGGATAGTTTGTCCAATTGTAGGGGGGATGGATATGTTGACTATTGAAAATCTCGAGGAACATTTATATAATCTAGTTGTCGACTCTGGTAATGGCCTGAGTTATGAAAAACGTCTAGAAGCTTTCGACGAGAATACCAATGAAAGGTTCACTGATGTGTTGGTCAACTATAAGCATAATCCATTGAAAGTGCGTTGTGTAGATGGCGTCTACTACTACTGCATCGCTGTCAGATCTCGCTAACGGTATATAATATACTGTGAGCTGCCAGTAGTCGTTGGCCTTTCAACAATCATATTGAAATAGACATTTTCTAGTTGTAAAATTGTTAAACAAATATAGAATCTTTATAGAAAACTTAGTGGTTGTGGAAGCAGTTTGTACACCCGCTCCCCTTGAACACATTCTGCGAGTAGTCATTGCAGCCACACGCACACTGCTTAGCTGCAGTTGCGGGTGGTGCATTACTAGCCGTGCGCTGGTGCGACGGGTTTGGCGATGCTCGTATGTCGTCTGGAGTCGTCTGCGATCGATGAGCTGTAGGGGGCTTGAAAGCGCCTTGGAACGAGCCGCTGCGCTGGTGTGTACTGGGAGATGTAGCTGCCTTGGAAGGAATTGGTGGCGGCACATCCGACTCTTCGCAGTCCTCAGTGTAGTTGGCAGGGAAGAGTCCAACATTTCCGGTCTGAGCGCCAGCAGCAGAGTGCACTAGCTTGCCATGCCACCAGCCGTCATCGATGCGATCAGTGACCTCGACAATGTCGCCCTTGTCCATGGGAAGTTCTCCTTCATCGTCGGCGCTAAACTTGTAAATAGTTTTGCGCAACACCCTCCGTGGAGCGCGCTGTGGCATGGGTGGCGCCGGTGCGTGGCGGCGCGGAGCAACTGGCGGAGGAGGAGCTCTCCTGCCAGTAGAGCCTATGTCGCTTTGCACCCGGGCCAGCTGGGGGATTTGGCGGGCAGACCCTTGAGGCAGAGCCATGCTTCCCTCTAGCGCGCCAGTGTCAACAGTGCTATCGACGCCATGGGCGTAGTTATACTGGGCCTGAGCGTCATCGCTAATGTCGCTGTACTGGCTACCACTGCCATTGCGATAGTGCTGCGTCGTGCCATGCTGAGACATGGTGCGTGCAACGGGGTTGGTAGGCGGAATGCCAAATGGAATGGGGTGACGCGCAGAGCCCGTGGCATCGTTAGTTCTCAATGCCATACCCGATCGCCGAGATCCCAGCGAGCCGCCAATTGGGTTGCGCTCGGCAGCAGGAGTGCGCTTAGCCTTTAGACACTCGTCAAGGGTGCCGCGCAGGCGATCCAGTTGCTCAAAACAATTCTTGTGGTAAGCCAACTGTGCCTCATAAAAGCCAAATAGGTCCAACAAATAGTCCTGCTCAGAGTCTTGCATCTGCATCATGCGACGAGCCATGTCATCGTAGTTGTCCTCATAGCGCACTTGCGCAGTACGCAGTTCGTCCTCGAGAGCCACGCTGTCCTTGCGCGACTTTTGGTACTTGGCGAGCTTTGAATCATAGTCGCTGCGACGTGATTCAAGCTTCTTTTGAAGCGAAACGTACTCCTTAAAGTCATCCATTGCGCGCTGCAGGCTTGACAACCAACCCTCCTTGACTTTGTTGACAAATTGAAGCTGCAGATCATTCATGCGCTCTTCGGTCTGCCCCAGTTGCTCCAATGCGCGTCCTAATATCCCAAAAATAAAACATACGATCCGATACGGGTTGAGCAACGATATGCCAGTTAGTAATATAGATACAGGGACAAGTACAGTTTGTGGAGAGAGTGGGGTTGAAGTATACCGACAGAGTGGTAGTTAATGATAGTACACGAGGACAAGTGGGCACTGAGGATGGCAGCGCAGTAGAGCGGTTAATATCGCCACTCTCGCCATTGCGTCCCTGTGTGTGGCAGGTGCAAATAAACAACAGAGCAACCAAGGAGGCTATTATAGAACATGGAGGTCGAACATTCCAAACAAGCACCTGTGCATACACACACATAAAGAATGCACGCATTGCTTTGTGCCAAAGGGAGTGACAATGAGTACTTACCATAGTTAGAGTCTCTAGGCAGACTGACACCCAGATGGACCATCGATGAGCCAAGGTTCTCGAGCAAGTAAAGCTTTTGCTTCGAGTTATCGGTGGCGTCCTTTTTCTTTAGCAGCTGGGTGGTGTACAGTATCAGCGCTGCCTGAGTGCTTTCGGTACCAGAGTGCCTGCTGTCGGTTTCAAGCTGCAGGTCCTTAAACTCATCGCTGACGTCGGTCTTGTTGCCCGAATCACGACCCAGAAGCTCGCCAGTCCGCTACAAACACGAGTGTCAAAAGAGAGTATGCGAGTTAGCAACACAGGGAATGGTTCGTGTGTCATGGTGGTGCGTGACATCCAACAGCTCAAAGATACGTTACCTGACCAAGCTTTCCAATCCCACGCTTTAAAGTGGCTGCCATAGCTAGAGTTCAAAAAAAATACAAAAAGTGGTTATAATAGAAAAATGTTGCTTAGAGCAGAAGAGGTGAGAGAGCTGGGTGATACGATGGTAGTCAAAAGAAGAAATAATTAAAAATAGACGTGTATGTTTTTGCTGTATTGTGCGTTCAAGACCGAAAGAAAGAGATAAAGAACGGCGGGAAAGAACGCTGACACAAAAGAAGAAAGACACGAAGGCAAAAGAGGAAAGAGAGTGAGACCATAGGTGAGCGCCCCTGTGTGTCCGTCCCGCGTTGCCCCTCCCCTTCTCCAGACAAATGCACGCGGAGCACCGAGTCATATTGGAGAAAGGTCCCATGCGACACGTTCTTCTGTCTAATAACGAGTTTTGTTGTAGCCTGAGGGGACATGATTGAGAAATTTATGCTGCTTATCGCCGGGCAGTTGCTGCTGCTGTTCCCAGTGCAATTGCCTAGACACAGAGAGGTACAATGGCAGCAGCCGCCAAGTGGCTTGGCTAACGTAGGCACATCGGCGCTATTGTCCAGCTAGTCCCCATCCTCTCGCCCTTAGTGTACACGCATGCTTAACGCAAGACAGCAATGCACGCACGGGTGAGTGTGTCGGAGTATCTGCCTGCTGGGACTAGGAAATGCGGGACCGGGAGATCTACCTGCCTTTGATCTGCGGACTGCAGCATGGTCAGGTAGTATCCGTGATGCAGCTACTAATGGATAGGCGCTGCTCGGGTAGAATAGTGATACTACAAAAATGAATAAAGTTAAAAAGGTTTCAGAGAAAGTACTGCCCGCCGACGCCACCACCCATGGATCCCGGTATCCGCGGCGGCACTGTTCGCTCCTTATCAGGCACAGCCTGGAAGATCTGGAACGAGTCATCAGTGATATCCAAGTCCTCTTCGATACGCAGGATGCTGGCTACATTGCCACAGCGATAGCAGTAGTTTGGCGCACTCCATACCGTGACCAAGTTGCGCTCCGGGAACATGAACTTGTATCCCTCTTGCACAAGCTGATGTGCGCGCGCCAGCAGCGTCAGACCATTGACGTGGTTAAACTCGTCAGTGACGCGTGCGCCAAACAGCCACCCGGCGCCACGCGGACTGACTGCCCAGCTATCAATGTCCTCGGGATCCGACCACATCAGATCGCAGAACGGACCTTCGTGCGGAATCTCTTGGCACCGCTGGATCGTGCGCATCTGGTCCAGCGTACGCAAGTCTGGCGACAGTCCACCGTGTACGCACAAGACGCGGCCATCGACAATCGCGGCTAGCGTCAGATAGTCAAATACTTGGCAGCAGTACTTCCACACATTGGCGTTGCCGTACTTCATGTGGCACTCGTCGTAGAACCCGTACACCTGCGTGATCTGCCGGCTCTCGTGGTTGCCACGCAACAGGGTGATCTTGTCCGGCCACCGCGCCTTTAAGCACATAAGGAGCGTGAATGTCTCCAAGCTGTAGTACCCGCGATCGACAAAGTCTCCCATGAATATGTAGTTGGTCTCGGGCGGCTCGCCGCCTACGCGTAGCAGCTTCATGACATCGTAGAACTGTCCGTGGATATCGCCGCACACTGTCACCGGTGAATGTACTGGCTGTACGTTGGACTCTTCCATTAGCAGCTCTTTGACGCGCTCGCACAGCTTCTTCACATCGGATTCAGACAGGCAGTCGCATTTGCGTACCGTCTCCAGCCATTCCTCAGGTCCAGCCATATCTATTGTGTACTTTTTGTGTTTGTTTGGTTGCTGTCGGAATGGGAGATGCAAGCAGTTGTGTCAGAATATTACGCGTACAAGATTGACAAGTATAAATTGAGAGAGGAAGAAAAAGAATATCTGAACTAACCGAAATGTCAATGCTACGAGCGACTACCCAGTTCGAGACCAACAATGCAGCTCGCCAAATTGCCTGGTTCGAGCCGAATGCCCAAGTAGTCGTCACTTGGCAGGCCTAACCTGCTAGCACCTTGCCACTCTCTCCAACACTTTACGACTTTTCTATCACGTTTGAAATCTACTACGTCGAAGATGCGAGAAATGCACTTCTGGAGAAGGCTAATAGGGCGAGGGCGAGGACGGAGACAGGCCGTGCTTGCCGTCTTTCTCGTCGCCGCCATACTCTTCCTTGGCCGGCATACCGTGCGTCGCCAGTCAGTATCCGAGGCAGAGTCCTGGCTAAGAGACGCCGACCGTATTCCCAAGGACGAATACAACAAGTTACTTTTAGAGCGCGCAGATCGAAAGTCCGCCTGGCCGAACTACGCCGGATCCAAGTGGCGTGCGACGTCTGAACAGCAACGCGAGCTGAACCAAGTAGTAAAGGCTGCACTGCTACGGCGGAGCAAGCGAGCTGCGCCCGACAACGAACTTCTCTGGGCTCAGCGGCGCCTTCAGGTCAAGGCCGCCACAAAGCATGCTTGGGACGCGTACGCCCGCGATGCCTTTGGCAGCGACGAGTACCACCCGCTATCACACCGCGGCGAGAATATGACACAGGCCGGAGTGGGATACTTTATTGCTGACGTACTGGATACGTTGATATTGACGGGCTTGACTGACGAGTATAAACGAGGCAGAGACTATCTGGCGTCGTCACTCACCTTTGACCAGCCTGGTGCTGTGTCGCTGTTTGAAACCACTATCCGAGTGCTAGGCGGCCTGCTATCTGCGTATCATTGGTCTGGGGAGACTGACGCTAAGCTTTTGCAATTGGCCGACGAGCTGGGCAGCCGCCTGGCCTGGTCGTTTGACACTGAGACGGGCATTCCGCCAGAGACCGCACAACTGCGACCCAGCGGCAAGCCGCATGCCTTTTTGAGCAGTACGGCCGAGGTGGCTACTCTTCAGCTCGAGTTCAAGTACTTGGCCAAGCTGACAGGCAAGCAGGAATACCGAAAGTACGTTGACCGCATCATGGATGTCATGTTCAAGGCGCCAAAGTACGACGGCCTGGCTCCTATCTACATGGACGCGACAAGCGGCAAATTTTCAGGTAGCGAAATCCGGCTGGGATCGCGTGGCGACAGCTACTACGAATACTTGCTCAAGCAATGGCTGCAAACACGTCAGTCTGAGCCAGCGTTTCATGCAGAGTACGAGGCGGCTATGGAGGGAGTCAAAAAATATCTGGTCACAGTGAGCCCGAACCAAAAGCTCACGTATGTCGGAGAGATTCAGCAAGCGACTACAGATACTCCTCACTTTAACCCAAAGATGGACCACCTCGTGTGCTTCCTGGCTGGAAACCTAGCGCTGGGCGCAACAAAGGGCCGTGCACTCTCGAACATCCCTCCTACACAGCTAAGTGCGCGCGATCGCGAGGATCTGATCCTGGCTCGCGAGCTGGCCGATACGTGTATGCACATGTACTTCGACACGAAAACCGGCCTATCTCCCGAGCTCGTGTACTTCCGACACATTGACCCTGCCACTGGCAAGGAGACTGAGTTCAATAAGGACGATCAGCTTGTACTGCCAGAGGGTGATATACTGGCGCGCAGCGGCGACAGACATAGTTTGCTGCGTCCAGAAACCGTAGAGTCGCTGTTTGTGCTCTGGAGCATCACGGGCGAGGAGAAATGGCGCGAGTACGGATGGCACATATTCACCGCTATTGAAAAGTGGGCCAAGCTTCCTGAGGGCGGCTATACCAGTCTGCGAGATATTGCAACAGCAGTACCGCCACCACGCGAAGACAAGATGGAGACGTTCTTTGTGTCAGAGACACTAAAGTACCTATACTTGTTGTTTAGCGATCCAGGTTCTGTTCCGCTGACTCACTACGTATTCAACACGGAGGCACACCCACTTCCGCAGTTCACATGGAACTAGCCAGCCTTGATTCAATATGTTTATGACACTTTTATAGCAAATACAGGCTCAAATGTGCTGATAACGAAAGATTTAAAATAAAGTATTAGGAGCACCAGAAAAAAAATACGAAAGGAAAATAGATGGTAGAGGAAATGGCTATCGCGGAGTCAAATGAGGGGGTGTTAGAGAGTAAGAGGACGTCGACTCTATCCGATTACTTGCCGTTACCCAGAAGAGGCGTCAGGATGTTTATCGTCTGCGCCTTCTTTACCAAAAATTCTTGCGATAGCAGCTCCTCCATAGTCGCACGGCTCTGCACGTCAACGCACAGGCACTCGGCCAGGAAGCCCTTGAGCTCTCTGCTCAGCGTTTCGGGGTGCTTAAGCGCGGGAGTGCCGTTGGTAGCAATCAGATACAATGCCTTGAGCGGCTCCTCGTCCAGGTACGGCGGCTCGCTCTCGATCATCTCGATCACCATGATACCCAGTGACCATACGTCGACCTTTGATCCATACGGCTTTTGCTTGACGACCTCGGGCGCCATCCAGTAAGGTGTCCCCACCATCGTTGCTCGCTTGCTGCGCTGCTCCGACAGCTTGGCACAGAATCCAAAGTCAGTGATCTTCACCTGACCGTCCTCGCCCAGCAGGACGTTGTCCGACTTGATGTCGCGGTGAATAATGTCTTGCATGTGCAAGTGGCTAAGCCCGCGGCAGACCTCGCGGCACACGGTCGCGATCTGAGCCTCGCTCAGCTTATTGTTGTCGATAACGTCGGTCAGTGCGCCGCCCTCCATGTACTCCATGACCACCCACAGGTCGGACGAGTTGAGCAGAAACGACTCGATGTAGTTGACAATGTTCGGGTGACTCGACTCCTTCATGACCAAGATCTCGTTTACCAACAGCTCCTTGCGCGGCTGCTTTGCCAGATCCATCTGCTTGATGGCGACCAGATCGCCTGTCCGGATAGACTTTGCCATGTACACGTTGCCCGAAGCGCCCTGACCGATCTTCTTCACCTTGCTGTATAAGATCTTGGGGTCCTCGCGCGACACGATTGTCCGCATCTTTGACATGATCTGCGACTCTGTCATTGTCGACATGCGCACGTCCTTCTTGGGCTTGGGCGGGGCGCCCTGGTCAGACTTGCCCACGAGTGCGGCCAGCGCATCCTCCTTGGCTTTGGATTGCGTCTTTGTCATTTGCGCTCGACCGCCGTCGTTTGCCGGCTGCGTCTCGCTAGAGCTGGACGCGCCGTTTTGGTTTTGTCGCCACGTCGACGCGCTGTTGTTGCCAATGGGAATGGGCTGCTTGCTTTGCCCCACCATATGCGCCACCGACTGCCGCTTGGGACCGGTGCTTTTGCTGCTGCCTCCATTTAGCGTCATCGAACCGCTGCTGTTGTTGTAGTTGCTGTGCGAACTGCTGCTGCTACCCCCGCTGCTGGTTGCCGCGTCTCTGCCTATGGACATACCGCCCATGCCATCGGTGACTTGTTTCCGAAGCTGGGCCTCCCTGATCGCCTCAGCCTTGGTCTTTGGCAGGCTCACGTTGGAGGGCGGCGCGGGTTTGGCGGGCGGCAAAGGCTTGTTTGTGGCGGGTGGCCTCTACACGTGCATATTCAAAGTAGGTGACTTTACAAGTGGCACATTTAGCAAAGGAAAGGTATGACGACATGTCCGACCGCCACCTGAGCGACCACTTTGCATTTTACAAGCGCCACAAGGTGCAGGCGCTTACATGAACAATGTCACGTATAAAGAGTTTGTAGCACGATAATGCGAGTCTGCTTACCTGGTATACGTTTCCCATTTGGTGGTCGTGCGGCGAACTTCTAGACGATGACGTACTGGAGACAAGACCGGCCATCTTGTTGGCCGAGGCATTGACAGCAGCCTGGCCCTCGGCCGTGTTCTTTGTGTAAAACTCGAGTACGTCAAGCACAGCCTGAGGGTTCTGCGCGTAGTCCTGTTGAGTAATGTTGGATGACTGCAAAAGCTTGGCCCACTTGTCAGGCAGGCCGATAAACATTCCGCTGACTGGGTCAAAGTCCACATGCACTTGGTGGTGAAAGTTGGAGGGTGGCGAGACTCCGCTGAGTAGCGGGCATTTTTCGTATATCGAGTCGAGCCACGAGTACAAGTCGTCGTCGCTGGCGCATTGGATGTAGTAGTCGCGGTCCTTTGTTTTGATCTCGATGCAGTATGTCTTTAGTTCTGACCGGCTCACGCTGTTGACCTCCTTGAGGAAGATAAGCGCAGTGGCCTGGATAGCCTTCTACAAGCATTGGTACGAAAGACAAGAGAGGGTTAGTGTTAGGGCGAGAGTACCGATATCGGCTTCCTGTTGTGACCATTTTGTTGTTGCTGCTGCTGCATATGCGACAGTAATAGCAATTTTTGTCCTGGCAAAAAAAAACGATAAACGCGAGATAGCAGTCGAGCGAGCTAGATATCAGCAAACAAAAAAGATGACACAGTAAGTGGCACGTACCTCGTTCTTATGAAAGGAGAGCGTGCTCTTTTTGAGAATAGCCCAGCGCCTGGACCACATCCACGATTCCTTTAGCGAAATGTAGCCATATTTGTAAATCGGGGTGGGGCCGTC
>JANBQS010000289.1:0-22566 GCA_027577415.1 Coemansia sp. RSA 922
TACGACTGTAGTTCGAGTTGTTCGACGGGCTATATAACGATACCGACACAACTACTAAATTATCAACTTCTTTACTGAGAGCTATTTCGGTAGTACTCACCATTTACGGGAAACCACGACAATGTATTGGTGGCTAGCAATAGTTAAAATACGCTGTCAATGGATAATTTATTTAACCAGTCACCTTGTTTAAATGTTACATTTAGACACTTCTGAACATATTAGCATATGTGCATTTTTTTTAACTGCGCACCAACTTTTGAGACAAACATCCCACATAATGAGGTTATTTTTTTTTTTTTTACCAACATTAAACCGACTTTGATAGTTTTTAATTATTCTCTACTTATAAATCATCCAAATATTTTTTATATTTCTCCTGCGCCAAGCTCCTGATTTGTGGATAGACACCAAAGGCGCCGAGATTTGAATTCGAGTTGCAAGCAAGAAAGAAATGAGGTGGTGCCTGTACCATTCTTGCATATTCTATCTTCATCACACTAGTTTATATGCCAATCAGCGATCCGACAGGCCCCATTCCATGCTTGCTAGGGATAAGCGACATGGAATGAAGTCAAGCAACTATTGACTCTGCGCATATTGAAGACCTTGTTCGCCTTACATGCAATGTCGACTATCTGAGTGTCCAGCTTTTGCCGCTGGCTCGACTTAATGCTCAGACCCTGGAATACCTCGACATCAGGTCGTATCATGGTGCAGACATTACAGGACTTATCAGGGATCCAGACAGCGGCGAGTATTCAGAGTATCCACGTCTGCGAACATTGAAAATCGAGGTGACAAAGAGATACCAGTGCTATAAGAGATTGGTCTTTGATGGCGCAATGCCGTTCCCCCGTCTTCGGCAGCTGTATATCGAGTCGCTCTATCCCTTTGATGACGACGTATTTTTCAGGGGAAACGCAGCGACATTGGAATATCTGGGCTTGTCGCCATGTCGTGATACAGTCGCTGTTCTAAACAAACATAATGTTTTTACACCCGTCAGTCACCCACAGTTGCAAAGTGTCGATATTACCCGGCCTTCAGATTACTCGTCACACCGTTTCGCTACAGCCGTTGCATATCTGGAGTTCGTTATGAGCATTGCGCCTAGTGCATCAGTGCGACAGATTTACAAGGTAGATTCTTATAGCAAAGACATTACTCCAGCACTCTCGGTACTCGGCGATTATACTTGCATTCAAGTCCTCTCTTTGCCACACGCGACTCTGTCACTGTGGGATGCAATTACACTCATCAGATCGCTACCGCTTCTCTCGGATCTGAAGACCGGAATCCCAAGACTAGGTGAACTTCCTCGGGATATATCTATGGCCAGACTCCCCGAATATGTGCGCTCGAACTACGCTCCTATGGGCAAGCGATTCCGGTGCTGGCATACCTGTTATTGTTGTGAGAATGATGTTGCCAAAATAGCAACCGTTGTGCTTCTACTGGCACTGCCTTGCCCCAACTTTGACTACGCTGCCCTAGACGAGGATCACGAGAGGGAGCAGTTCATGGCGGCAATGCAGGAGAAAATCGCCGAGCCCGGTTTTAATCAAGATGCGCCACGCCTGGGACGTCTGATACTTGATAAGTGGAAAGATTGATAAGCCAATGCTTCTATAGCTTCAATATACGAAATATGCCAACATGTATCCAAACAGTTTCGCAGATGAACGTCATTGATCTGATTATCAAGGCCACAAGAGATCGTAGATCAAAGTCCGAGTTAGAAATCCAATCCATGCGTTTTGTTCTCCGTTTTCTTTTTATTTTTGTTATTTTTTGTACACTTCAATTCGTCTAAATGCTTGCTCGAAGAGCCTTTTGGCTGTCCGTCGCTTTCAAAGCATTTGGTTTTACGAGTCTATACCGACCCTTGCCACTTCAGGCTCTATTGCCCGCCAGACGCCTCAGTAGTCATTCACCAGCCGAACCTAACGCTGAAATTCGAAATAGAATTGTCGAAGAGGCTCGCCTGCTCCAGAAAGTCGATAAATCGATTCCGTGATATCGCCTGGCTGCTAAATATCACCTATCAATTGGCACACTACAAAGTATCTGTAACCTGGCGGGAGTCGACGCTAGGCGCAGACAGCAACAAAGCGCATCAGTAACCAGCACTGCGGAGCGGCACTTTGACAGCATATTAAGTCAATGCGATTGGGAGGCGGTAGCTAGCGAGTTAGATACTCTGCTTATCGAGTGCTTGGATCTTTTCGATGTCTCAAACTTGAAGATACAACCTCGCTTGCTGATTGACACGTATGGTGGTTGGTCAAAACCAGATGTGGAAAAGTTGAAGCTGTTTATGACGACCAACTATGCAGACTGTTCTACCATTGATTGGAGGCTAGTTGGCACCTATATGAGCACCGGCGTTTCGGAGTGTCAGCGCGTAGGGCTGGGTACCTTTAACAATCCGATCAATGAAGTGGGTTATCGGCGAATACGCGAGTTTGGTCAAAAAGAGGTGCATGTCTGAGCTGCGACACCTGTCCCACTGACAATGGTTTGTGGGGTAGCTCCAGATCGCATCTGTACGGAGAAACGATCATATTCGTAAATAAAGCTAGACTTGCCAAATAGCAAATGTCGGGGATGTCGGGTATCGGCTCCTTTCCCCCATAAAAGTAAAGACGAAATCAGTTTGGCGATTGGCATTTGCAAAGCTAGTCAACCGCCTTTGCATGATGTGCAATCCGACCGCTTATTTCTTTCTTTCTCATCATTAATTTAGCTTCAATTAGTATGACTTGTCTGTCGCTCTTCCAGTTTTTACCAGTTCACATTGTCAGGCTCATTGTTCAGTATATCCGTGTCTCTAGCAACCACTACAACGACAGGGTAAAGCACCAGCAACTACTTTGGGTGTGTGACAACTTCCGAACTGTCATTTACTCGCTCTATAGTCAGCGCCACTATCTGAAGATCACTGGCCCCAAGTGTAAGGTGTGTGCAATTGCCGATACCAAGCTGTGTCCCTGGGTCCTCTGCCTCTCTTATAACGGCCATCACTCGTACGACCTGGTCAAGGAACTGATTATTCACGTAGAGCTGGAATGCATATACTCAGGCAAGGCTCTCACGCTGTTATCGCGTGCACCTTACAAGGACTGCGTGTTTCCACTGGTACAGCGTGTCTCCTTCACCTGCGACATGATCATAATGCGAAAGGACAGAGACATATACGCATCTTGCGCGCACGATAACATTGCGGCGTTTGTGAAGAGACTTCGGCAGATGACACCCAGAGCCCATGAGTTTGACTTGACAGACTATACGCGTGTCAGATGGCCTGAAAACACCATGGGCCATTTTGGCAGTTTGGCCAATCAGATTCTCCAGTATACGAGCCGCTTCAAAAACACACTTGTAGACTACAGGCGGCCTGTGGTTCTAAACTTTGACGGAATATGCAATCTGACGCACATCGACTATGAGCTTGGCTTGGGCGGGGAGCTGTGTTTCCAGCTGGCACGACAGTGTGCTCCGATGCTTCAGTCCCTTAGACTATGTTCTAGCTGGTGTATGTACGAGAAGCATTTTGATCTCTCAGGGCTTATTCGAGATAACGACGGCGTTTGTGTAAAGTATTCTCACCTGCAAAAGCTAACTTTGAATTTGACCTGCAATTCAGCCACACTACAGCGACCAGTGCTTGGAACTTTTGTGGCATTCCCTGCGCTTCGGCACCTTTCCATTAGGAACGAGTATCCATTTGGCGACGACACGCTGTTTAGAGGCAACGCAGCGACACTCGAGTACCTGCGTATGAGTATGCATGCGAGCACGGCTACTATGCTTAAGGAGCGCAGAGTGTTTACGCGTTCTAGTCATCCGATGCTCCGGTATGTGGTGACTCATGGAGCGTATGGTTACTCAACTGACCGCATTGCTACCAACGTTGAGTATATGAGATTTGTCCTCAGTATCGGATCTAAAGAAAGTGCAAGAGTAGTCGACAGCCTGTCGCCCAACGAAGATATTCCGTGTTTGCTTCAACTGCTTGGTGAGCACAAATCCATCCAGATTCTGGCGTTAAACGAGCTACACTTTTCGCTTCTGGATATCGTCTCGTTGATAAAGTCACTTCCCTTGCTCTCGGACCTGCGCACTGGCACCCCAAAGCTTGACTCGCATCTAGCTGATACTCCTAGAGCTCAGATAGTCCAGACCTTAAGCGATAGCCGCATATCAATGGGAAAGAATTTCCGGCGCTGGGACATGGAGACAAGTTGCCAGCCAATGGAGGTGGTGGTAGAATGTGTAATATTACTGGCGTTGATATGTCCCAGGTTTGATCGTGCTGATTTACGGGGTGTACATCTCAAAGATTTAGTAGAGCGGTTGAAGGGTTTCATTGTCAAACCTCCATTTAGCCAGCACGAGCAGCGATTACAGCGGTTGCTGCTTTGGGAGCGCCAGACTATTTATCCCGCAGATAAAAAGTGTCCTTTATATTAACACAATGCTATTGCCACTATTACACGAGTATCTAATGCATTATTTTTTACATTATCAGCATAATGCGTCTCTACCTTTCTCCGACTCTTTTTAGCTCTTTTTGAAGGATCATTACGTAAAGATGTGTAGATCAAGCGTCACTTGGTCGTCACTGGCCTTTGATTCTTTCTAGTAAAAGTCAAAAAAGGCTTCTTGCTTGAAAGGAAAAGAAATGGACCAAAAGGGTGAAGCAGTCATTTTAGAAGACACTATGGCCGCCTTCACTGCCCAGAGAATTCCTTTTTCTCTCACTTTTCTCCAACTATTTTTCTCTCCAAAATATTCAATTATCAATTACCTGCCATCCAATTGCTTTTATTTGTCTATCATGTCCAGCCTTGTTTCGCCAGCTCAAGCTCTTCCCTGCGAAGTGGTGCGTGAGATTGTTAGGCATCTAGTAAATGAAACAAGGTCAGTTTTTGGAGGTAATAGCTTTCCCTCAGAAGATTTAAAAGCTCTATTATCCTTATGTGCCACTTGGCGACATGCTGCTCTTGAGTTCCTGTGGAGAAGGCTTGTGCCTACCATGGAAAGAACTTCAAATGAGGTATATAC
Organism: Coemansia sp. RSA 922; assembly: GCA_027577415.1. NCBI lineage: Eukaryota > Fungi > Kickxellomycota > Kickxellomycetes > Kickxellales > Kickxellaceae > Coemansia > Coemansia sp. RSA 922. The sequence goes on from JANBQS010000289.1 coordinate 5,071, forward strand.
TTTGGGACTCCAGTGGTCCAAAGAGAAAGGACTTCCGCACAATGCTTCTAAGTTGGTCAGGGAACTACATGCGAGCTTCCCTATGGCTGGAATTGTTAGTGGTACTGCTCGCAAACTATTGACAGAGTACATGGGAGACACGACTGCTTTACCTATGGTTTACGAGCTAGTTGTGATAATCAACGACTACAACAGTGAGTATGAAGGCTCAAAAGAAAGTGCCATTGCCAATATCCTTCAATTTGCCAAGCTACTGAAGTCATTGACGCCGAATGCAACCATGACAAACGTAACCTGTGCTAGCATACTTGCTTGCCTTGGCGAACGTGACCCAGCTATAGTTGGAGTATTGGATGAGGAGCTATTTGTGATATTAGCAAAGGCGCTATACAGTAATGCAAAGCATGCATTGCTAGACTTGGGTGACATTAACCCCAAACTCAAGTCAACTATTGACGGTTTACCACAACTTTCTAGGCTCGAACTAAACTACTTGACATTACCAGTTATTCATGCAAGCCTAGCGACAAAGTCCGCTAGTACGCTTCGGTATCTAGACATTAGAGTAGATGATGTGAGCAGACTGTTTAAAGATACAAATGGCGGTGATGTTGTTTACCCGAATTTGCAACATCTAAGAATATCTGGGCATACTAGAGGCTACCCCAATGCGCAGAAAATGTCATTAGAACTTCCGTCACTCCCTGTGCTGAGGAGTTTACGGATGGGATTGTATCCATTTGCTGATAATGTACTATTTCGTGGCAACAGTGCCACATTGGAGTATCTGGAGTTCTCCTTTGAATTGGATACAATGGAAATGCTAAACACGAGGCGTGTTTTTGAAAACAAGAGCAAGGTCCTACGGCATGTAACTTTAGGTCGAAATTCTTACAGCTCTATCATTACTCATAAAGTGGTGATGGCTTTGGGCAACCTGTTGAGCAACCTAACGAGTTCTGCTCGACATCTAACACTACTTACATCGCGGGCTGTGAATATTCTGGAAACAGTAGTACAATATGAGCATGGTTTTAAGCACGTCCAAGTGCTTAATTTAAAATCAGTTACCCCGTCATTATATACAGTACTGTGTTTGCTGAAAGTACTACCTGCCCTGAAAACGCTTGTAGGTGGTATACGTGAACTAGGCCCAGAATTTGAGCTTATTTCCGATAAAGAAGAAAGGCTTGACTACATTATGTCTACACACGATAATGTCGGAAAAAATATGCAAACTTGGCGTGTGACTTTTCAACCATGTCCCAATGCAGTGGTAATTGATTGCATTTTGCTTCTGGCGCTTGTATGTCCTAAGTTTTGCAGAGTGGAAGTAGACTCAAATATTACGTTTGATTACAATGCCAGAATCACTGCAGCACTTCAAAGTAGTCCATATAGTAGATACGCCTCTCAGCTTGGTAGACTGGTCAATGCTGCTTACAATTTGGACAAAACTGGACAGGGGTGGTAGTGTCATCGTTTTTTGTTTTATAGCACGTGCAACCTCTAGATAATGGAAAGAACAAGTAGAAATATAAATAGGATGGTATTTGAGCTGTCAATTAAATAAATTGGCCAATGCAGCCAGCTAGAAAAGCAGCTGTACATCTTTCTTTTGGATTATTTTTCACTACAATATCATTACAAGAACACCCATCCACACCATGCTCAAGACTAGTGCGGTAGTTTTTATTTTATTGAAATTGACAGCACACCTATAGCTGTGTACATCGGTCTTAAAGAGCATTAGTGTGGCCTCCTAGCCAACTCGCACAGGGCCCGAGTTAGCTCATGTAGACCCTGCTTTAAAGTCTGGGATTCATCGTGGTCAAAATAAGATTGATTTCTAATATATAGGAGTACAAGAAAAAGAGCACGCACGGACCACAAAAAACCGAAGGAAAGAGTAAAAGAAGGGTACCAGATTTGCATTATAATGGAACTGTAGGACGCATGAAATAAAACCTAGCCCTCATTATCCAAGGCGATATCCTGGAAAAACACAGCATTATTGGCCGAGGCTTGAGCCACATTGCACTAATTTTTTAAGCAGAGCGTTGCCAAATCAAGTAAATGATGTAATCATGACGCTTGGTGGCCACAGCTTTGTGCTCCTTTGACAAAAAAAAATGTGAAAGAGAAGAGACTTTGTGCTTCAAAGCTTTCAAAAAAACAGCCTCACAAGGAGAACCCCCAGCTGTTGAAGAACCTCTCTCTCTTTCACTACCATCTATATTTTATTTTGCCAGCCATTTTTCTATCCATTATTTGCCTAGCCAATTATGACCACTGTCTCATTAGCTCAGAAACTCCATGTGGACATTTTGAAATCAATTATAAAGTATGTGGTTAGAGAGGAGAGAACAAGTTTTGGTGAACTTTATCACAGTGTATATAATTTAAAGGATGTGCTGCTTGTGTGCTCCACTTGGAGGCTTGCGGCGCTTGAGTATCTGTGGCGAAAGCTCGACATTACTATCAATGACAAATCTAATGAGGTGAAGCTCCAGCATTCTAATTGGGTAAAGGTGAATGGGCTACCACACAATGCTGAAATTTTGGCTAGGGAGCTTCATGTCAGTGTCTCCGTGTCTAGTATTGTGAACGGTACTGCTCACAAACTTTTCTCAGAGTACATGGGAGCTGTTATGAGCTTGCCTTTTGTTTATATAGTAGTTGTAAGAATTACTGGCTATGAAGTTGAGCCCGCGGTTTCTAAAGAAACTGCCACTACAAATGCTCTCGAATTTGCGCAGTTGATACAGTCACTGACTCCCTCAGCAAAGCTGACAAAGCTATTGTGCTCTCGTGAGAACGAGCAAATGTGGGAAGTTGACAGAGAGCTCTTGAAAGGGATGGGTGAGGATGTATTTGGACAATTTGTTGAGTTACTATGTAGAAATACTAAACGCACAATGCTTCACTTGGTAGAGGTTAACCTCAGGCATCAATCAACTATTGATTGCATTCCGCAGCTTTCTTTTCTTAGATTGAGTTGCTTGAATTCGCCTGCTTTGCACACCAGTCTAGTGCTAAAGTCGGCCAGTACTCTTAAACACCTTGATATTGGTATAAACAATGCTAACACGCTACTGTATGATGTAAATGGCAAAGACGTGGTCTATCCAAATTTGCAGTATCTGTTAATGGAGTCAAGTGATTCTAGTTCTTCAGACAGAAGGGTAGCAAAGAGGGGCTCTAAGATAGTACCATTTCCTATATTGAAACGGTTGACTATTGACCGAAACTATCCATTTGCTGATGATGTTTTGTTTCGAGGCAATAATGACACACTGACATATGTGGAACTAGGCATAGACAGAGATACGGTGGCAATGCTAAATAATTGTCAAGTGTTTGAAAGAAAATACAAAAACTTGCGAGAAGTAGTTGTTCTTGAAAACTACGACAATAGGGATATATCTAGTATACCAGAAGCCAGTTTAAGCAAGTTAATGGAAAATCTGATGGGCTCTACTCCAGACTTAGCATTGGCAGGAGAAATATTGACCATAGTGCCAATACCAACACTGCTTGGTGAGCGCACATTTAAGAATATTAAACGTTTTGAATCACGCTTTGGCCAACTGACTATTTTCAATGTACTCTGTTTGCTGAAGGCACTACCAGCAATGACATATATTACATGTGGTATTAATGGTCTGGGATTAGAGCTTGACCACATTGATGCTGATGACTTACCTGACCACATAGTTTCCACATATGGTAATATAGGAAATAGCCTAAAAGAGTGGGGTATGACAGGCTATCATTGGAACAGGCATGATGAAACTGCAACTTATTTTATGCTTTTGGCACTGGCGTGCCCGAGTTTTTGCAATGGCATGTTTAAAAAACAGCCTACTTCCGATCTTGATACCACACTTTTCGAAGCGATGGGTAAGCTTCCATATAGCAAACATGCCATGCGACTAAATCAACTTTTCCGATAGATATACTAATTTTCTTGAAAAGTTGTTAGTATTTGAACCACAACAACTGTAGGGGAAAGCTAAAAACTAATAGTAAGGGTTTGTGTAGCTAGATCACTCGCAACCCCCATACACATTTGTATTTAGCTAATGTGCATTGCTTTATTTTTTGTCAGATTGACCTTTATTATTAAATTATCTATCTTTTTATTTTATTTAACCAATACTCAATCATGTCATCTTTAGAAAAGGGAGAAAAAGTAACTCAGTCCAAGGACGCTGTGACTAACGACAGTCTTCCTGTGGTTGAGCGCAAGTACCACAGTGTAGTAACAAAGCCACTTGCCAAGAAGAAGGGATCGGCAGTAGCCAAAGACACGACGAACAGCGAGACGGTCGATTCAAAGAAGGAAGACAGTGGCGTCATAGAGCCCGTTGACGAAAAAGCTGTGGACAAAAAGAGCTATTTGCATATCAGGACAAAGTATACCAGCGGTATGGAACTACTGATTCAAAACAAGGAGACGGCGCTCGACCATGTGTTTGAAATCAATGTTAAAGCGGAACCGATGAATATGAAAGACCTTATTAAATACGTGGGCGAGACTCAGGTACTCGACGGTAAACAGAGTGCGTTTTCTAGGGAAGAGACTATCTGCCCCGGGATCATGGTTATCATCAACGAATGCGATTGGGAGGTCATGGATGAACTCGAGTATGTGTTGCAAGATAACGATGTTGTTGAGTTTATTTCTACTCTACATGGCGGATAGACCAAACTGTTATATTTACGAAGAAAATAAAAAATGATTACTTGAACTGGCTTTCAGTGACGCCTGCACCCATGGCAGCTGTGGCAGAAACGCCGCCGGTGGCAATGGACATGAGACTATCGACGTATTTGGCGCCAGACCATTTCTGATGAGCCAGGGTCTCTACTCCGTTAGCACGCTCTTGGCGCTGAATACCGTTGACGTAGGCGTACATGCCCTTTGTGGCATAGTTGCGAGCAAACATATCGGAAGACAGACCAGTTGCGTGGAAGCCGCCAAGGGTAATAAACTGCCAGACAAAGCCCAGTTTTCCTAGGCTCGGCACATAGGCCTCCATATCAGCGTCAGTCAGACCGGCGGCATCCCAGTTGAACGAGGGCGACAGGTTATATGCTAGCCATTGCTCTGGGTAGACGGCGTGTACGCCGCGAGAAAAGTCTTCGGCTTGCTGGAGAATTGGCTTGGCAGTCTCCATCCACAGCAAGTCGCTGTAGGGCGCATAGGCGATAGCGCGCATAATGCAGGCAGGAGTTCCGCCGCGGTAACGGTAGTATCCCTCGCGAGGACGCGGGGCATCCCAGTCCCAGTAGATCTCAGACGCCTTGCCGCCAAACACGCGGATAGCCAAGGCGCGGGCCTCGATGTTTGACAGCTTGTTGGCGTCCGAAACAAAGGTTGAAATCTGAGCAGCAGTGTATGCCTGTGCTGTGGCCCAGTCGGCGACAGCTTCGGCAAAGGTCTTGACGCCAGCCTTCTCGCTCCACTCCTTTTCGACGCGCTCTAGGTCGGATCCCGAAACACCACGGCTCTGAGCGTCAGACATGGCGAGAGCCAAGTGGGGCAAAGCGCGGTTGGTTGAACCCAGGATGAAGGGGTGGTCGCGTGGATCAATGTTGCTGGTTAGCAGGGTGGCGGCTTCGGCGTCAGTGCGAGCAACTACCAGCGTCTCGGTACCCATGATGTCGAATTGAGCGCGGATAGCCACCAGGCGGTTGATGTGCTCAGAGACGGGGACCAACACTTTGCCTGCCATGTGGCCACACTTCTTAGTACCCGCCGCTTGATCCTCAATGTGGATGCCGGCGGCACCAGCCTCGACAAACATCTTGGCTAGTTTCATATTGGCCGTAATGCCGCCATGACCCGTGTCTGCGTCCGCAATGATGGGCCGCAAAAAGTCTATAAGCGGCAGGTTGGCGCGCTGGCTAGCTGGCACTGAGAGACGCTCCTCGTTCTGGCGCCGGTCATGGAAGAGCTGGGCCTTGAAAAGCTGGTCCACTTTCTTGGGCAGCGTGTCCATTGGGTAGTCAGCTAGGTCGGGGCCTGGTTCGTTGCTGGAGCTGGCCGTAGATGAGGATTGCCAGCCTGAAACGTAAACGGTCTCGAGGTATTTGGCCATTTGCGCTACTTGGATGGGGTCAAGGCAACCAAACGTGTGGGAGGCTGTGCGCTCGCCGAAGCGTTTCTCGAATAGCGCGAATACCTTTTTGGCTTGGGCGTCCGATGGATAGCTGGGTAGAATGGAGCCGCGCTTGGATACAATGCTCTCGGCCGTGTAAGGACGTACAATGCCACGGAACCGTGAGCTACTCCACCACTGCTTTACCTGAGCCACTTGTTCGCGGAAACGCTGCTCTTCGGCGTCGATTACTTGGGAAGACAACGTAGATACCATCTTTAGAAGAAAAAAAAATAGGTTGTGGTATTCTGTGGAAATGTAGAGATAGTGAGATGGGCTTGTTTTTCTTTAGGCGGCCAGAATGAGGATTTATATAGTCGACGATAACGCCCCTCAAGCGCATACAGGTAGATGCGCAGAGCAAGCACGCGCGCACTTTCCCGCGTGGGTCCGGGCGCTTTTGCAGTTAAGCTCCTTATCGGAGGATTTCAGCTTCTTTTAGACGCATGTGATTGCCCAGAGCAAACAGTCACCATTCTTGAGAGCTCCGCTTATCTCTCTTTTGTTGGTTCACATGGGAAAAACCAATTTGCCACGCTATATTTTCACATGCAATGCAAAGTACCCCTTTTTAGATTAATTATAGACCAGGTGTCAGCTCAAGCCATTGCATCAATTTGCATACGGATTAACGTTTTGCCAGCAGATAGATGTGCTCCATAGTAGCCGGCTTGGTTTGTGAGTGCTTATCAATTAACTCGTAAAAAAATACTGTCCAGCCTCCAACTATTGCTATCATTATATCTCTGCACACAATGTACAAAAGTAGAAAAAGGTCTGCCTCGCCCACATCTCGACGCGCACTGACCAGTCGCAGATATGACGACGAAAGTAGAAGCACAGAAAGATCCAGGCGGAGTAGAACCGAGTCAGACCATTATAAGCCAGACAGCCAAAGGAGGCATAGGCGCGAGCTAGACTCAAAGTCTGATAAGGATTATCCAAAAGATAAGGACCAAGCACCCGTGCCCGCGGGGACAATACAGGTGACATTTGACGATCGCTCTGGCAAAAAAGTCACGCTTCCATGCCTGTAAGTAACACCCGCATATTTGTTTATCTCAATGTCCGTGTATCCGTATTTCCTTTTACTAACTAATACTAAGTCTGTAGGCCTAATGACGATATCGGCAGCATAAAAAAGATGGTGGCGGCGGTAATTGGCACAAAGGCAAACAAGTTTGTACTTAAACGCGGAGCTCAGACTTTCAAGGACCAGGGTTCATTGGATCTGTATGAGGTTCACGACAAGACTAGCGTCGAGATATTGTATACCTAGAAGGGGGCGCAGCATGACAAAAAAAATAAATGGCAGTAGTACGCTTTGTTTTTTGAATTGTTCTCTCAGTGGCGATCCTAGGGACTTGCATTATCAGCCTCCCCCAACGGTTTCGGCACGAGGGATGTACCGCATCTGAGTGCGGTGATTGGGCCATGAGACAAGCAAACTCCACGCGCATACAGTATTAACATTCCAGCTGTTTGGTGGAAGGTGTCCAGCCCTTTTTTCTCTTTCTTTCCTCATCTTTATATTTTAATTATCGAATTTCACACTTTCATTTTTTTTTTTTCCTTTTCCTTTCCATGGCTGGCATTCTCTCTCGAGCCACGAGCAGTGTGGCGCGCAAGCCCATCGAGACTATAGGATTCTGCACCATCCTCGTGGTCTGCGCCTGTTACTTTCTTTGGCAGACCATCAAGCACGACTCACTATTTGCTGGTAGCCATGGAGCTGGATTCCCAGCGTACGCCGTCAACTATGTTCGCACTGATAATGCCAAGTTTAATATCGCCAGCCATGGCGCTCCAATGTCCGCCATGCAAGGTGTCGACATTTTTGCAGTCGCCCTACACGGAAACCATATGCAGCCTCAAGCCTCTTCGTCATCGCGGCGTCAAAAGTCCGCTTTCCGCAAGGCTATGGCGGAGGTTGAAGCTATTTTTGGGCAGATCCAGACCGAGCAGTTTTCCGGCCATGCGTTCAGCGATGTTTGTGCCAAAGCCGAGGGCGATGGCTGCTTGGCGCTGGGTCCTTCCTCCGCGGGGCGTGCTTCTGAGGGAGACTATGAGTTTTTGCGCGGGTCGCTCGAGTCCCCCGGAACAGTGCTGGTGTTTGGACTGGACACGTCGACGAGTGCCAAGGCGCTGGTGGCTGAGCAGTGGGCTCGCGGAGCGCGTGGCTTCCTAGAAACGAGGCTGCACTCGCGCAAGCCCCTGAGCCCCGGCGTGGCGTTCCGCATCGTTGACCGTGTGTACCGGCTGCTGGGCGAGGCTACTGTGGGCGAGGTGCTGTTGGTGTTCATGAGCTATGCGATTACTATCGGCACGTTCATCAACACATTTACTACGATGCGGCGGTACGGGTCGCAGCTGACGTTGGCGCTGTCGGTGATTTTCTCGGGGTTCTGCGCGTTTGTATTTGCCATCGTTGCGATGCACTTGCTCGGCTACTCGATTAACGCCGTGCTGCTGACTGAGGCACTGCCGTTCCTCATTATCTGCGTGGGCTTTGACAAGTCGCTGACGCTGACTCGGTCGGTGCTGCTGGCGGCCTATACTGACCGCTCTCAGCGCCCCCAGGCCTCTGACCTCCTGAAGCGCGCTGATAGCGCTACTGTTACTCCGGCGCAGATCCAGACGCAGATTGCCAAGGGCGTGGACAAGTGCGCTACTGGGCTGGCTAGAGACTATCTGTTTGAAATCGGCATTCTTTCCATCGGCGTGTGCTCGGGCGTGGCGCAGCTACATGAGGTGTGCTTGATCTCGTCGTTTATCCTTATGTTTGACGGCATCTTTATGTTCACTTTGTACTCGGCCGTGCTGACGCTAAAGCTGGATCTAATTCGCGTGCGGTCGCAGCGCAAGCTGGTCAGCAGCCAGCGTGCCGAGGGATATGACGACGACGCGACCATTACTAGTGGGGCGACGCCGGCGCTGTACAAGAAAATCGCACTCAAGGCTCTTTCCGACGATGAGGCGCGTGGCGAGAATAAGACTATCAGGGTTCTCAAGACCTTGGTCCTTGGCGGATTTATCCTCGTATCGGGCATCGAGTCCAGTGGGTATGTGTCGGGCGCCTTTTCGCTAAAGTCATTGTTTACTAGCACTCGTGGCGTGGGTCCGGCGGCGGCGCAGATGCAGGCGACTGCCGTTGAGCTGTCGCGCTTCCCGGTGCTCGACCGTATTGCCGCCCCGCTCATCACACTAGTGTCTTCGGGAGTCAAGGGCCCTATGCGCGTGCGCGTCCTCCCTGTCGGTAGCTGGTACATTGACAGCGTTGCGGTGGCATCAGTGGCCGACTCCCTAGAGAGCAGCAGCATCGTTATTGCCCTGTTGGCCGCTGCTGTGGCAGCGTCGTTGGGCGTCAACGTCTACTTGGCCTTGTTCCGCGTCGACACTGGGGCCAACGCTGCTGCTAGGGGTCTGCCGCCAGCGTTTGGCAACATCTTGCGTGACGGCGCATCGCCCACTTTCAGCTCCCCACCCACTGCAGCATCGCTGACCGAGGCCGAGGAGAGCGCTGCCGAGGATACTGCCAGCAGCTCGCCGCAACCCTCCACGCCAGTGTCATTGTTGCCGACTAGGACCAGCGTGCGGGCAGTAAAGGTGGCTGAGCATCGCACTATTGCCATGGCATCTGAACTAAGTGGCAGCGACCGGTCGGTCGAAGTGTGCCGCGTGGTACTGGAGGCCGAGGGTGCTAGCAAGCTCAGCGACGGCGAGATTCTGCAGCTGGTGGCGGCAGGCGAGATCCCAGCCTACTCGCTGGAGCGGCGACTGCGCGATGACGTGCGTGCCATCCGCGTAAGGCGGGCGCTGGTGTCGCGTGCGGGAGCTGCTTCACTGTCTTCTTCTCTGCTGCCGTACGAGCACTACGACTATAGCGGCGTGCACGGCCAGTGCTGCGAGAACGTCATTGGCGTGATGCCCATTCCCGTGGGCGTGGCGGGACCAATGCGTATTGACGGCGAGATGGTGCACATTCCTATGGCTACCACTGAGGGCGCTCTGGTGGCGTCGACATCGCGCGGATGTAAGGCTATTACTCTGGGTGGCGGCGCTATGACCATTCTTACTAAGGACGGAATGACTCGTGGTCCCTGCTTGCAGATGCCCAATGTCATGCGTGCGGGCGCCTTGAAGATTTGGCTGGAAAGCGATCCCGGCTTTGCTGATGTCCGCGGTGCCTTCCAGGCTACCAGCCGCTTTGCTAAGCTTCGTAGTCTCAAGGTCGCCATTGCCGGACGTCTAGTGTATGTGCGTTTCACAACGTTTACGGGTGACGCTATGGGCATGAACATGATCTCTAAGGGCTGCGAGGCTGCTTTGCGTCTTATTCAATCCCGCTTCGAGGACTGCGAGGTTATCTCGGTGTCGGGCAACTACTGCACGGACAAGAAGCCGGCCGCTATCAACTGGATCGATGGTCGCGGCAAATCAGTCGCTGCTGAGGCTATCATTCCCGGAGACGTTGTACGCCGCGTACTCAAGACCTCGGTGGAGGACTTGTGTCGCTTGAATATTAGCAAGAATCTTATTGGCTCCGCAATGGCCGGCGCTATGGGCGGCTTCAACGCTCATGCTGCCAATACTCTTACGGCCATATACCTAGCTACTGGACAAGACCCGGCCCAGAACGTCGAATCGTCCACCTGCATTACTCTGATGGAGCCAGCAAACGACGGCCAGGACCTGCGTATCTCTTGTACTATGCCTAGCATCGAGGTCGGCACTATTGGCGGCGGAACTACGTTGCCGCCGCAGGCTGCGTGTTTGGATATCCTGGGATGCCGTGGCCCGCATCGCGAATTGCCTGGTGCTAATGCGCAGAGACTGGCGCGTATCATTTGTGCTGCTGTCATGGCTGGAGAGCTATCGTTGTGCTCGGCTTTGGCGTCTGGAGATCTGGTTAAGTCGCATATTGCTCTGAATAGGGCTGTTGTGCCTGCTACTCCCGCTAATACTCCGCTTAATAGCGTTACCCCACATGCGTCCTGTGCGGATATCCAGGCCATGTCGAGGATCAAGCAAGAAGCTGCTGCCAACGGGAAATAATAATACAAAAAAATTGTTTCTTATTTCTTTCATATATTTCTTTTAAAAAATTTTGAACAAATATTCTATGGTATTATAGCCTGTTTTTTTTTTCACAGATGTAAAGGAGGGGGAAATAGAGAGGAAACAGCATTTTGGCAGCTTGGGGTGTGGGAGTGGGGCCACTATTTGTCAATATCACTGTTCTCTTGTCCAAGTCACCAAAGGCAAACCATGTGAGGGCTAAGGAAAAAAGTTATTTCGAAGCTCAGCAAAAAATGTAGCTTGGCTATAATCATTTCTGTACACATTGCCTATCGTTAAAGTACAGAATCTTGGGATAGCATGTCCTCAAAGGCCCATTCAAAGAAAATTCGCATTAAAGCAAAAAAGGGCGCTACTTTATAGGCCCAATTAAAATTAGGAGCAAAGGAGGAATCACTTTCAAAGGTGGGTAAAAAGAACCCCCCCTTTTCTGAAGCAACTTGTAAGCACATCCAGAAATTGTATTGGATATCCTAGTAATAAAGAAAGCTATAGTGCAATTTCCGCCTTGTCCCCAACCCCTTGCTGTTGACAGAAAAAAGGGCTGTTTATTTCACCTTTCCATCGTCTTTGTTGCCCTATTTAAGACGCCCGCCCTGCAGAAGGGAATGAATTCTGGACAAAAGCATCACTGCCCCATCCCCTTTATTTCTCTTTAGACCCTATATATTTTTTGCTTCTATCGTCTACACACCTTAAAGCTGTTAGCCATGACAGAGTATAATATGAAAGTTTACGCAGTAAGCAATATTCCGGGCAAGCAAGTAAAAGAAGTAAATTACGTAGGCTTATTTAAGATTGATGGAGAACGTTGCCCAAATGTGCTTGAATTTAAAAGCGTATTACTTAAAGCAGTAAATACGACAGTGACAACTCCAGTTGTATCTGCCCACTACAGTAATTCAACCGCGAGTGCATGGATCTGGTATACTAAAGGTACAGATGTGATTCTGGAGACTACCACAGATTTTGTCACACTCCTTACACAGAATAATTTTACAATTGAAAGCGCCGTCTTTAACAAGCTACTAGATTTTAATACTGATTATACAACACTGTCTAACCATTTTAACGACTACAGGATTCCTGGAGGAAAAGGCAGACAGTATGAATATGCAGGAAAACTTTCTGTTGACATATCTATTCCAGGAGTGGAAGAGATAAAGTAGTAAAGTAGTAAAGATTATAGATTGACCATTACAGTTTTCACTCGATTTGGCCTTTATTTTCTTAGTTTTTACCATTATCAGAGTAAATTTGAGTATTAATTTTTGAAATCCTTAAACAGCTAGTTTACATGCAGATGTGATGACAAGGTTCGGCTCACACTGTTTAGTTTGCACTGTACCAGTTAGTAAATATCCTTTACAGTAGGAACTTTCTTGGTGTTATTACTTAGAATATACATTATTATATAGCTGGCTTCTCCTTTCAGTAAAATGCACTCAAGGTCAATGACAATTGGGTCAAGTACAGTGTTAGCACTTGGGAAGGCTAGTTGGATAATGAACAATGTAACAGCAGTCACATAATAGTTAGAATGGGTAGGATGTTGTGAAGAATAGTAGGCTTCTGTCGGGAAGCAGACAGTTATTTAGGCCACTTTCCTTTGAAGAAAGCAGAAGAAAAGGCTGCCTAAAGGAAAAAAGGCATTCAGGAGCACATCCTATAGCCTCTAGCTGAAGAATCTGGACATGCCATGTCCTCAAAGGTGCCCTCAACGACAATCCGCCCTAAAAAGAAGGAGGGGCACGCTTCTCTTGTCCAAGTCACCAGCAAAAAAAAACATTGTCATCAGCAAAAAAATGTTGGGTGCAGGGCAAAAAGGGATTCTTACACCACTCAAGGAAAAAAGGTAGTTCGGCTTGTAGCATTTCTGTACAAATTCTACTTTACCCAACTGCGGAATCTGAGCACAATATATCTTTAAAGTCTCCTCCAAGGAAAATTTGCTCTGGAAAAGGGAATGGCAATGATGTCACTGCTTTTAAACAAAGAAAAGTAGGGCGCTATTTTCTTGACATACGTCATTCGCAATAAAGCATGGGAAGCTGAACAAAAAAAAATAGGTTCAAAAGGCTGGCCAAAAGAAGTCTCGAATCAGAGGCAATATATTGGCAATCATGACATCATCCGACATATTTTTTTTTATTGGCATTGACTGGAGAAGAGAAGCTATTTTCTGTTATTCTCCAGCCTTTGTCGCCCTATTTAACTAGCCCGCTCCCCAGAAGAGAATGGATAAACAAAAGATCTCCACTGCCTACATCACCCTTTATTACATATTTACACCTTACACTTTATATCTACATAATATTTAAAATTTCCAATCATGTCCCAAGTGTACCATGTAACTATGTATACAGTTAGATGTTATAAAAATGGAGACATAGTAGTTCATTACGCAGGCGACTCTGATATAAATGTTGACGAATTCCCCACCATATATAATTATGCAGCAGTAATGTCACCATTAATCGGGAGAGCGATGGGTGTGGGAATAGTTGCCGAAATTTATCAAAGGTCGGATATCTGGAATCTGGACAGTATGAAGGGAGCAGGTAATAATATTGACAGTGCGGGTATTATTTATGTAAGCAATTATCCCGGTTACGGACACTGTTGTAACATACCGTATGATGACTTTGGTCAACCTGGCTCACCGAATCAGCCTATAATGATATTGTTTAACAATGATATAGACGCTGACAAGCTGGAGCAGTATTTTGCTGGGTTTAATGCTATGCATTACAGAGAGGGAGCTACTGTAAATGAAACACACAAGTTTGGAGGCATAATTGATATTCCAGGAGTGACAAAAACTGCTTAACCTTTATAGTTCACAATTGCATACCATTTATTCCTTTTTAGTTTGCACAGTTTGCATTACCAGCCAATACAGTTGTTTGTAGGCATAATAAATCAGAGTATTAAATAGTAAGTTGTGGTAGACGACATAAACAGTGTATGGATATTTCTTTTTGTTAGGTGTAAGAAAATGAAAATATAATAGAAAAATCTTAATTGGTTTTTGCTTGGAATCCCGAGCAAATAGATTGAATGAAATCAGAGTTAGCTTCAGACCACAAATCGTCGACAGTAGCAGGTCTGCTCTTAACAACTGGCTCCTCTACATTCTCCGCATCAGCCATTACTGTGTCTTCAGCGTCCTCGCTAACGGAAGTAACAATAGTGTCTAGTGTTGTCGGGTGCATCTGCGCGGTCACAAACTGGTCATAAAGCGCAGAGACAGACGGCAAAACGTGGTAGGGAGCGTTAACATAGGCAGACTGTACAGCAGAGCGTACCAAGCGCATAGCCTGACGCACATGGGCATTAGCCGCAGTACTAGAAACAGCAGCAGCAGGCGCAGCCTTCGATTTGCCAAAGATATTAGCAAACGTCGCACTACTCATAGCCACGGCAGACGACTGCTTCGACACAATCTCCTTATTATCGTTGTCGTTTGCGCCATAGACGTTGAGCAGACCAGTAGGAGTAAGCACGACGAGCATATTGTGATCAAGCGGGTCAGCCAACTGCTTCGCATTCGAATGGCTGCTGCGCTTAGTAGACGACGATGGAACAAAGGCCAGAGCCTCAACACCAGTAGGGTGAGGTAGAGCGACAAGAGGGTTGGGCGACTCTGGAGAAAGCAAAAGCAGAGATGCATCCAGTGGGTCAGCAGAAGAGGCCTGAAGGGCAGCAACGGCGAGCAACGGGATACGCGGATGCACAGTGACAGCCAACAGGGGCATTGCCAGAGTCCACCACACAGAGCCAGTGAGCAAATTCCACATATCCAAGCGCGTCGAAGACCAAGCAGCCAAGTACGAAGACTCGCCAACAAAGGCCAACCCCGAAAGAGCGGGAGTCTGAGCGCTAGCAACAAGCACAGCAGCAGGAGTTAGACAAGTTTCAGGGTCCCACAACGTAACAGCTCCGCCAAAGGCAACAGCCAGAGTAGATCCGTCAGCAGAAAAGGCGACCGCACGTGGGAACTGTTCGCGGTACCGAGCAGTCGACCGACACGTCCAGAAATGATGGTCAGTGCCACGGGTCTGCAACGCCCATACGCGGAAACAAGCGTCGGCACGACCCGTAGTAACACACAGTAATGGGTGTCCAGCGCGGGGAGGCTGGAACGCCAGGGCCGATACTCCACCATGCGGGGCGTCGATACGCGTAGCCAGGCGGTATTTCTGAGTAGCGGGATCCAAGTTCCAAAACTTTAGATAGCACTCAGCGCTGGCACGCGAGTCAACAGTAGCCATCCACGCGCCGTCACTCGAGTACTGCACTAGGTCGACGTGCGGCTGACGCGATTGGCTACCGCCCGTACGGTTAAACGACGCGACTTCGACGCTGACGACGTGGCGGTCACTCAGCGCGCTGTATACTTGTAGGTGCCCGGGCTCGCCGTTCAGCACTACATGGTGGGTCGTAGGGTGGACCACTAGCCCGGTGGTGAATTGGTTGGACTGCAGGGCGCGAGCAAGGCGGGGCTGCGAAGAATCGGCAAAAGTGAGGCCCTGCAGGGACGCCACCAGGCCGCGGGTAGCAGCAGCAAGGATCTTGACAGTGTTGTCGCGCAGCGTCACAGCGTAGTGCGCCTGGTCGGGGCTGATAGCCACGCCCATAACGTCGCTGCCCAGACGAGGAACAAAGGCGCGCGCCCCAGTCACCAGCTGCCACAACACCAATACGCCTTCCTCGCCGCCCGACAACATGGTGGTGCCGGACTCAGCAAAGGCCACAGTGTTGACGCGGTGCGCGTGCCAGTGGTGAGCGTGGCGAGTGACACGGCGGTCAGACGACGGCTGCGAGCCCAATAGCTCGGCATCGACGCAGTGCCAGAACATAATACGGCCACGCCAGTCGCCCACAGCCAATACGGGCTCTCCGGGGTGGAAGGCTAGGGCGGATACGCGCTCGGTCATCCTCCACGAGTGCTGGACTACCTGGCCGCTGCCCCAGACTTGCGCCAACACCACTCGGAACTTTCCATAGGCTGCTACCCACTGGCTGTCACCACGCACACACAGTCCCACGGTGCCGGACATTTTGAACAGCGGCTCGGTCTGCACCGATCCGTCTTCAGCGAGCGTGAGCCGAGTAACCGTGTATTTGACCTTGTCAGGGTTGAGCATTTGGTTCTTCACTGGCGCCTGCCTCATCGCACAGTAGAATGCGTTGCTACGCAGAGGATCAGCCACCACGTAGACGGCTACACCACCTGGCAGCCGCCACTCGCTGATAAGACGCCCGGTATCGGCGTCCCATAGTCGAGCCCGGCAGTCTGCCGAGAACGTGTACACGCCGCGTCGGCTCTGATCTGGATCGGCTACAATAGCGTGAATAGTAGCAGCTTGATCCCCTTGCTTCCTGTCTCCGGCTATGCTCTGTACCATCTCGGCATTCTCTACATTGTAAACTGCGACGGCGTTGTCCTTGGCCAGGAAAAAAAGAGTCGAGTCGCTGCTGAATACTATCGCCTCGTGCGTCAGTGTTCCACCACTCACCTGCTTCAGCTCCACAGTGCGGTATACCTCGTCGTTTAGCATGGGATCAGCGCTCTCTGCTGGTTTCTTTGCCTTTTTGTTCTTCCGGCGCCGTGGGCTGCTAACTATGGCGCTCTCTTGTATGTCGACGTCCATGCTTACGGTCTCTGCTTGGTTCTTGGTGCGCTTTGTTTTAGAGGGTGTAGACGGCACCGCAGCCGATGTTTTGCCGGCCATTTTATTTCCTCTCGCACTCTTGGTAGGTATATATATGGAGATAGAGAGAAAAACACAAGAGATAATTCGCTATAAACAAATAAATTCGAAGGATAAAAAAAAAGATATGCTTTCCTAGCCTTACCACTCAAAAACTTTTTTTTTTTTCTTTGCTGTCTTTTTTGGAAACTTGGCGATCACGCTTGATCGATTGATCTGGACTATGTGAGATTGGATAAGGCTTCAAGATATTCGATTTCTCTTCAGTGCTTGTTTAATTCCTTTGGCTCAATTTTGTAATAATGACATTGCGCATTTTATCGACTGTATTTCCGCGGACAGCTCTATTTCGGTGTCAGCGACGCCTGTTTAGTTCTCAGACTGCTCGTGAGACGCCGCAGCTAGAGAATATTGGGTTTATCCGAGCATATGGCAAACCCGTAGCTACCATTTTCTTATGGAGCGCTCTGACGTACATGTCTCTACAGGCTATGTGGAGCAAGCTGTACTTTGACGAGGTGCGGCTAGAGACT
>JANBQS010000290.1:0-22526 GCA_027577415.1 Coemansia sp. RSA 922
TGTACAAATATCCGGGCCACGCGAATGATCTCGTCTGTAGTCAGTAGCTTTTCGTTGGCGGTCAAGTCGATTCCCTCCTCAGGCATGCAGTATTGACACCGCAGATTGCACTTTTCAGTGACTGATATGCGCAGATAGTTGTGGAACCGTCCAAACATGTCACTTAAAACGGGGAGGCTTGTCCGCTGTTGAGGCTCGGCTACATGAGCTGCCTGAGCCATCATATTTTTTGCGGGCGTCGTCGACAAACTGCTCAGTTTACGCCACTGCGCTGGTCGAATAAGGCATGGCCGCCGGACAAGCCTGCCGGACAGATAAAGTAGATTACTAGACAATATCATCAAGACAAATATAAATAGAGATTAAAGATAAGGAAAAGATTATGCCGGAGGAGCAAGAAGAAGAAAAAGAAGTGTGCTGCACGCTCGAGCAAAGACAGGCGGACTCATATGACCCTGCATGCGTAATTGGGATGAACGTCCAAGCACACGGAACGATTTCCCACGGGCCAGTCAGACTGAAAAAAAGTATTCCTCCGCAACAGACAGGCTCTAGTCGATTCTTTTTTAGCAAACATAGATAGAAAAAGGATTTAGTAGGAGCGGCCAAACAGGGCATAGCGCTTGGCGTTCTCGCCGCACTGGATGCACTTGGTCTCGCCGTGGACGATAGGAGGGTTAGTGGGCTGCTTAGAGGGCAGGCAGAGAGATTTTGCGCCCATCGAGGGAGCCTTCTCGTCTTCAGGCTCATCGCCGAGCGAGTCCCTAGAGCTACGAGTCTTGATCTGGTCCTCACAGACCTCACGCTCGCACCAGGGGATAAGAGCCAGGCACTTGCTGTTGAGCACAGGCACGAATTCGTTCCACTGGAGCACGATCTTGACACGATCATCAAAGGTCTTGCGCGCCTTAGCCAACATATCGTTCTGGATGGTCATGAGCAACAGTTGAATCGAGGACTCGAGACCCTCGAGTGCCACGGGTGCTCTGACAAAGGTGTCACGGCGCGCAGTCATCACCGAGTGCTTCTCCAGGTCCTTGGGACCGATCTCAACACGGATGGGCACACCGCGGACCTCCCAGTGGTTGAACTTTTGTCCGGGAGTGTAGTGCTCACGCAAGTCAGACTCGGCACGCACGCCAACAGCACGCAGACGCGCCTCGACGTTAAGGCACGCATCAGACACGACACGACGGTCCTCCTCGCTGTGCTTGGCGGTCAGTCCGCATGGAACGATAATGACTTGAGTCTCAGCCACACGAGGAGGCATGACTAGGCCCTGGTCGTCACCGTGGGTCATAACCATCACACCGATAGTACGCGTCGACAGACCCCACGAGGTCTGGTGCACGTGGTGCTTGGGACGGTCAGCACCCGAGTCTTCGGGATCCTGCACAACGATGTTGAACATCTTCTCTTGCGAGAAGTTCTGGCCCAGGTAGTGCGATGTGGCGCCCTGAATACCACGGCCAGTGGCTGCGATAAAGCCCTCAACAGTGGTCGTGGCTACGCCGCCAGCGAACTTTTCCTTCTCAGACTTTACGCCCTCAATGACGGGGACGGCCAGCATCTCCTCGTAGATGCGGCGGTACAGCGTCAGAACGTCGTAGACCTCGATCATGGCCTCCTTCTCGGTCATATAGGCGCAGTGTCCCTCTTGCCACAAGAACTCGCGCGTACGGAGGAATGGCTGGGGGTTCTTAAACTCCCAACGGACGACGCTACACCACTGGTTAATCTTGAGTGGCAAGTCACGGTGCGAGCGGATCCACTTTGCGAAATAAGGGTACATGACAGTCTCCGAAGTAGGGCGGATAGCGATAGGCTCAGCAAGCTCCGTCGAGCCCGCACGAGTGACCCAAGCAACTTCAGGCGCAAATCCTTCAATATGATCCTTCTCGCGCTCGAGCACCTTGGATGAGACAAACATGGGGAAGTAGCAGTTCTTCACTCCGAGCGAGCGGATTCCAGCATCAAAGAACTCCTGGATCTGCTGCCACACAAAGTACGCCAGAGGACGCACAATGTAGCAACCCGATACGTCGTAGTACTCGAGCATGTCCGAGCGAGTTAGCACCTGCTGATACCATCTAGGGAAATCGACGTCCTTGGACACGTCAATACCACCCTTGGATACGCCAGCGACTTCGTCAGAGGCAGCGGCAGCAGCAGCAGCGCTGGGCTTCTTCTCGGTTTTGGCAACAGTCGCAGTTCCAGCATCGGCGGTAAAGTCCATCTCGGTGACGTGAGTGAGGCCCTCAACTGACTTGAGGAACGACTGCAGAGTAGCGGCACTGACAAACACGGTGTGGGAGCTAGTCAATGGGTGGAAGGCAATGTTGCCAGTGCTATCGCTCAGCAGAGCCTTGTCGACGACGACACGAACATTGGCGACATTCTCCTTTGAGACATTTGCCAGGGCAAAAGGCGAGACTATTAACGTAGAGACAAAAGTGACATTTAGTCCCAGTTGTTAGAACCATGCATCGTTTTCTTTTTTTGCATATCAGACTGCAGGCATCGTTTCCTGACACGTGATGGTCTTTCATGAGTCACAGAATGCTCTTGGAAACAAGAGTAAAAAAAATTCGTACCTGATCCCTTTGCGGTTTGGAACATATCAGTCAGCACATCGTCGTTAGCAAAACGGAGCTCCTTGAGCTTGAGCTCATTGCCGATAGCCTTGGAGTTGGTGGCCGAGTCATGCTTGGCAATAACTACCACAGGCGCCATAGCCTCAGATTTGGGCTGCTTAGGCTTGAAGATCAGAGTCTTGGTCAGAGTATACTCGGCTGGCAGACCGCTAACAGTAGACAGTGCCTCGGCCCACTGCTCGACGTTCTCGACGGGAGCGTGCTCCACGGGAGTGTCGTTAAAGCCAAGGCCGCTGAGCTTGGAAACAAGTGCGGTAATGTCAGACATTCTAAAAAAAATTAAAGATTAAACAAGTAGGAAGAAAGGATGCAGATTTCGAAGGGGGATAAACAGGGGGAAATAATGATGACACGAGAAAAATTTGCGATATCTCGCAAATCACACGAACATTCCCTCTCCCTACACAGGTCCTTACTTTTGGCTGCGGTCTGTCAGTCTCTAAAAGAACCATATAATGATACATTTAGCTAAGAACCACACAGGAACACACAGATAGAAGAAAAAAGAAAACTTTGAGAGGGGAGGGCAATGTCTCGTCGTATCTTCATACATTTCACCTCCACCCAGCATCAGAGCTGCCGCCGTTATTGCGCGAGTACGGATGATGAGCATTGCGCGAGGCAGACGTCCGACTGGTGCCACTGCTGTAGTTGTTGTTGCGCCTGGAAGATGAGTCACGGTTAAAGGAGTCGCGATTAGAGCTATCCCTGTGTCCATCGTTCCTGGACGGCCTGCTAACATAGGAATCGTCACGCCAAGCGCCACGACTGCTGTCACGGCCACGACGAACCGGCGATGAGTGCTGATTCGAGTACTGCGGCGGATGCTGGTTGCGCTGCGACGTAGTCGGCTGATGGTGTGGTGGCAATGGAGGAGGCTGGTGTGGCGGTGGCTGCTGCTGGTGAGTCGGCTGGTGCCCAGAGCTCAAATTATTTTGCTGCTGTTGCTGCTGCTGTTGCCGCTGTTGTTGCCGCTGCTTACGACGGTCAAACTCGTGCGAGTGCTCAAATTTAGGCATGTCCTCGAAGCGAGCAGGGAACGGCGATGTGAAGAACAGGCGATGACCCAGCGCAGCAGCAGCGTCCGGACGACGACGCGGGTCAAGTTGCAGCAGTTGGTCGAGAAGGTCCGCGGCATCTTCGCCAAAGCGTGCAAACTCCTCACGCACACGACGCGGATAGTTGGCAAACTCGTCGACTTGCTTACAGTCCGGCATGTCTCGCCACCCAGGCCACAAAGAGTCGTGTGGCGAACCGCAGATACGCATGACTTGCTCGATCTGATTCAAGTCGGTACTCCCCTGGAACACGGGTTTGCCGACGAGCATCTCGGCGAAGATGCAACCGATCCCCCACATGTCTATAGCTGTCGAGTATTTGCGCTCGCCCAAGAGCAGCTCTGGCGGGCGGTACCACCGAGTGACCACGCACTTGGTCATATCTTTCTTGTCATCGGGGCTGAAGGATCGCGCTAGTCCAAAGTCGGCAATATATAGGCGGCCCTCGTTGTCAATGAGCAAGTTGCTGGCCTTCATGTCGCGGTGCATGACCCGGCTGGCGTGCAAGTAAGCAGTGCCTTCGAGTAGTTGGCGCAGATATAGCTTGATGTGTTCGGGGCGCAAGTGCACAGTGGGATTCTCCAACAAGCCCGTCAGATCATGGGCCATATAGGGGAACACCATATACACGGAGGGAGCCAAGTTCTGGCCCTGAGCGGTGGCTTCGTGTCTTACGAGCATGTCTGACAGAGGCACGATATTAGGGTGGTTTAGCGACTTTAGCAGCTTAATCTCGCGAATGGCAGTGATAGGCAGGCCTTCCTTTTCGTTGTGCATGAGCACGCGCTTCAGAGCGACTTGGGCGCCCGTAGCCTTGTGCACGGCCTTGTGCACTTCGCCAAAGGTCCCCTCGCCTAGCTTTGTAGTCAGCTCGTAGTCTTCGAACGGTGAGCATCCGATGAACTTTTTGCCATCGCGACGCAAAAGCTGCGGTGGACTCGGACTCCCACTGCTGATGGAGGGGCTGCCAGGTACCTGCTGCGACCCACTGCTGAGCAGGTCTGGGCGTAGGGCAGAAAGATGTGTGCGTGAACTAGTCGAATAGTGGCGACGATGGTGTATTCCAGAGTCAGTAGCGTCGGCCTCTAGTTCACCCAGCTCGCCTAGCTCCTCTTCATGCGGCACTGAAGCCAGCTCACCCAACTCTGGGTCATTTTGCGCCAAAGCAGCCGTGGCCGCAGCACTGTTGCTAGAAGGTGCTCTGGCGTCTCTGTCCATCGTAAAAAAATAATATTGCGCGCTACACAAGCACACAGTACGCTCTCACGCTGGGGATATAAAGAGAATGGAGCAAGGGAATTTCGTAGCAAGCGGAGCAATTAAAAAATAATAAATAAAAAGAGAGAAATCGAGGCAAATTTAAGAGAAAGAGAAAGAGAAAGGAAATAACCAAAATCACCCCCACCCTCTTCTACAATGAGAAGGTTGTGTGGGCTGGCTCTTTTCTGCTAGAGTCGGAATTTCAATTATTTTTCCTGCACTTTTAGGGTTCGTTTTTCTATGGCGGCACATTTCTGGCCAGCAATGTGGGAGCAGCGGCGCATATGCATAGCGCGAGCGCTGTACGAGCACAAGGTCAGACGAGTGCTAGAGGTGGGCTGTGGCGATGGCAACATCCTCTCGTTCCTCGTGGCACCTGCCTCCGACGACGAGCACCCGATAACGCACCTATACGGCATTGACATTAGCGCTGATGCCTTGGGCGAGGCCCGCAACCAACTGGAGCCGACAGACCAGGACAGACGGGATCTACGTGTCGATGAGCTACGCGTCGAGCTGTTCCACGGCAGCGCCATGGCATCCGCCGCACCTATCGCCATCGACGCTGTGATATG
Source organism: Coemansia sp. RSA 922 (assembly GCA_027577415.1). Lineage (NCBI taxonomy): Eukaryota > Fungi > Kickxellomycota > Kickxellomycetes > Kickxellales > Kickxellaceae > Coemansia > Coemansia sp. RSA 922. The sequence goes on from JANBQS010000290.1 coordinate 5,548, forward strand.
TTCTGAAGTTATAGAACATGTACAGGAGAGCGAAGTACCTGCACTGACTCACGCTGTATTGGGCGTGTACCGCCCGCGGTTGGCAGTGTTTACCACACCTAACGCCGAGTTTAACGTCAACTTTCCTGGGCTTTGCTGTGGTACGCCCGAGGCGCGGTTTCGAGATGCCGACCACAAGTTTGAGTGGACACGCGCAGAGTTTACCCAATGGGCGCAGAATGCTGCCGAATACTACGGGTACCAAGTGGAGTTGCGCGGCATCGGCATGACTATGCGCAATGCTGCCGAGGGGTTTGTGCCATGCGGCGGGTGCTCGCAGATGGCCCTGTTTGTGCGCCAGGCAGAGGGTCCCAAGGAGCCACCGCCGGGGTGTGTAATGGAACCATGTCCTGAGCTGGTACCATTTGCTGATATAGAGTACCCCGTGTATGCTCAGCCTCCACCACCCGAAGAACAGTTGCTCAGGCTAGTGCTGGACTTTGCACGCCTTGTGGCTGATGCCCAAAGCGCATTTGATTTTTCCGACTTGTGGTCAGTGTTGGAGGTTCGTCACCACTTTAAACGTCGCCGAGCTCTGCAAACATGGCTCCTCGGTAACCCATTGCATTTCAAGCCTGCTTCCCAACAAGATCGGCAGCCCGCTCAGCGATATACGCTTGTGAGTGCTTGAATCCCACCTGGGGCACGTGCTCACTCGCTCATCCCGCGTGTGCCTCGCAGAGCTTTTTCGGGCAAAAGGAAAACACATGAGCTCATCGCCCTTCTCTTTTCTTTCTTTTCCTTGCTAACCTGTAATCCATATTTTTTTATATAGTAATTTAAACCTCTCTCTTCTTCCTTTACTCCTCTTGCGCATATACGGGTGAAATTTATTGGCAAGATGAACGTAAGCGCCCGAACCGACAGCGACCTCTTGTTTATAAACTTTAACCAGGACTATAGCTGTCTCTCGGTGGGGTCAAAGAATGGCTACAAGATATACAACTGCGAGCCCTTTGGCAAATGCTACGCACGGTCCGAAGGTGGAATTGGAATTGTCGAGATGCTGTTTTGCACCTCGCTAGTGGCCCTGGTGGGCTCAGGCGACCAGCCGACGTTGTCGCCGCGGAGACTCCAAATTATCAACACAAAACGACAGTCGATAATTTGTGAGCTCACCTTTCCGACCACTATCCTCGCCGTAAAGCTCAACCGCCGACGCCTAATCGCCGTATTGGAGGAGCAGATATATGTCTACGACATTAGCAATATGAAGTTGCTGCATACTATCGAGACTCCGCCCAACCCGACGGCTATATGCGCCATGTCGCCTAGCAGCGAGAACTGCTTTATCGCATATCCGACCCCTGCCTCTATCAGCTCTCCGCCTACTAAGCCTGGCGCGCTGCCAGAGATACCGGCTACTACCGACGTCATGGTATTTGATGCCAACGCCTGTGAGGCTATCAACATTATCCAGGCTCACAAGAGTCCCGTGTCGTCGCTGGCAATGAACCGCGAAGGAACTATGTTGGCTACTGCCAGCGATAAGGGCACGGTTATTCGCGTCTTTGCCTTGCCCAGCGCCCAAAAGATTGCGCAGTTCAGAAGAGGTGCCTATCCGGCCAAGATCCACTCTATCACCTTCAACGCGACGTCTACCTTGCTGTTGGTCTCTTCGGACACGGACACTGTGCACATCTTTCGTATTGCCGATGGCCGCAACAAAAAGGCCGCCAAGGGTATCGCTGGAGTCCCAACTGCTCCGCTGCACCACTCGGACTCGTATGCTAGCTCGGTTACGTCGATGGCAGCCGACTCCGACTCTATAAGTGACTCGACGACTGTGGCGGATGGTAGTGGTCGGTTTGGCGACATGCAGCGTGGACGCGGCCCATCGTCATCGAGGACAGCTAACGGTAGCAGCGGTGGTGTGCGTGGATCGAACGGCAATAGGAGCCAGGCGCCCTTTGAGGGCATGCTGCGAAAGGCCTCGTGGAAGGGTCTGGTCAACAGCAAGTTTGTTGGCAAGGCTGCGCAGCTTATGCCGGACATGCTTTCTGAGATGTGGGAGCCATCCAGAGACTTTGCCTTTCTCAAGCTCCCAAAGTCGAATATTCAGAGCATCACCGCCATGTCTAGCTCTGCGCCCCAGATCATGGTCGTTACTTCGGACGGCTACTTTTACCAGTACAGTATTGATCTGGATAAAGGCGGTGAGTGCGTTTTGCTCAAGCAAGACTGCCTGTTGGATAGCGCAGAAGAGCTAGGCGCCTATGCCAGCTGAACCAATATTTTTTCAATATGCTCAATGTATTTGCTAAAGTTTACTCGTCCTCTTCCATTTCCTCGTCACTGTCGTCATTGCTTGCAACTTCACCGTCGTCGTCGTTGACATCGCTAGCATCTTCGCCGCTGTCGCCGTTGTCATCATCGCTGGCATCCTCGTCGTTGTCGTCTTGCTCAAAGTCCTCTATGAATTGGGTCAGCTCTTCGGAGAGCTCACCGTTAGCCTTGACCAGCTTAAAGTCTTTTATGGCCAACCTGTATAGCCTATCTTGTTCGTCGCCATCCTCCTGCGTATTGCCCAAGTTGAGCTGGACCTCGCCACGGAGCAGCAATGCTTCGCGGGTCTCTGCCTCAACCAGCAGGTCACAGGCCTCGTTCAGCAGCCGTTGGAAGGCATCCTTGTCGGGAATCTCGTCAGTCTCGTCCATCTGACCCAACAGCACGCTGGCGCGTATCCATAGAGCGCGTGCGCGTAGGTAGCGGATCTCGGCTGCGTGTTCGTCCTCAGCGGTGGGCTCTGGTAGCGCCGCGAGCTTGGCTTCGGTCCAGTCCATGAGCTTGGCCGATCCAGCCTCGCCTAGGCATGAGGAATCGGCTAGCGACTGCACCATCTCCACCACCGAGAGAGTCTCTGACTTTGCCTGCTCCGCATCGATGCTGGCGAGCGCAACCAAGGCGCTGTCAAAGTTGGTCGTCGTAGCAGCCAGTTTCAAAGCCGCTTCCTCTGTCGCTTCCTCTGTCGCTTCCTCGTCTGACATTTCGCGGGATAGTAGGTCCAGACCGATCTTTGCTAAACCGTCGTATACGCGCCAGGCGAAGGGCTCTTTGCCAGTCATCGCCTCCTTTGCTTGCTCCAACCGGTGCTGCGACAGCTCCAAGTACTCCCATTTCTGATCCTCTAGCTCTGGGGCAGATAGCTCTGAAATACTGAACAGGGCGGTTCCATAGATATAGTAGAACCGGGGCTCGATCTCAATGGCCTCTACGCCAGCCTCGACGTCTCGGTCGTGGACCCGTAGAATACGGTCGCACTCGTGGATGGTGCCGCGGAGCAGCGTAATGGCACGCTCGGAGTCTCCGCCACTGAGCTCCTCCATGGCGCTGTCAAATATGCCCTCGAGCTCGTCCATCTCGTTAGCGTCTTCTTCGAGGTCGTTCTTGAGCATAATCGTGGCCGTGTTTTCCTCATCAAAGTCATTAACTACTTGCTCTGTCAATTCAGCTCCATCGCTCTTTTGCTTCTTGCTACTGGCGGCACGCGCCTTAAGTCCCATGGGACGCTTCTTCTTTTGTGTCTCTGAATTGCCAGGCATTTTTTTTCCTAAATATAAATAATTATTTTTTGTTGTGAAGAAAAAAAGTTGTAAGACCAGGCTTTTGCCAGTAATCTCTCGTAAGAGAGAGAAAACTGAGTTAAAAGGCTAGTCGGCAAGCGAGAAAAAATTTTATTTTCTACGCCCTGCGTTCCTCTGTGGCTAGTACTAGCACCAAATCTGCATTAAATAGCAAATTTTGCGACTCTAAGGTACTGCCAGTAAACGTACTTTTTGTACGCTTAGACATTAAGGATTCACTCCTTGGCTGCAGTATTCGCCTGGAATTTGTACTTTGAGCGTATTCCTCAAGAAATACAAGAGATTATGGCTCCAAGATCAAATCGGATTAGGTCGTTGGAGAATGTACTGCGCGTTTATTATACAAGACCACCGTTTTTCTCCTCCCACTTTTCTCTTCTAGCTTCACGCCTTTGAATTGAATTCATTGTTTGCTTCTTTTTTTTTTTGGCCATGACTACTTCCGGCGATCCAGGTGCCACCCAAGGCCAGGTTTCGATACTCCATAGCGATATACTACGACTGGTATTTGCTTACCTATCGCCAAAACCTCGTTCCGACTGCACTGGCACTCAACTGCTGAAGCACTTGAAGAGGTTCCACAAAGTAGCTGGTGTTAACCGACAATGGCGTGAAGTCGCCATGCCGCTGTTCTATCAGGTAGCGGCCGTGGTTTTTATCGAGCTCCACTTTGACATTGATAGACTCGGCGACCAGTACGACGATGACGATGAAGAGGACGATGAATGGAGTGAGGACAATGATGACTCTGGCGATGAGTATAGTGACGAGGACAATGAGGGCTACAGCGACGAGAATAGCGATAACTATACTGACGTGGATAGCTACAACGACGACTACGGCACAAAGGTGCTATCCAACATTCGCCTGATCCATGGTGCTGGCCAAGTTAACATGGTACGTGAGATGCGCATCGCCATGCAGGGAAAGGGTCAGAAAATTCGCGATCTCATGCGTATGCTGAATAACGCGGGACTTGGAGAATATGTTTGGCCCAACGTTGAGCGCTTGCAGTTCGACATGCTCCGTTGTACTTCAGGGTTTATGGAAATGACTATAGGTGGCCGCCAACCCAAGGGCATGAAGGTATTCAACAAATTACTGTCGCGGGCTCTACCGTCATTGCGCGAGATTTCTTTCCGAGGGGATGGTGCTTACGAGCAGTACAACTGCATTCCTATTGAGCGGCTTATTATCGAGCGCCTGGGTGGACCGAAGCCGCTACGGGCACTGAAAATCGAATCGGACTCTGCTCTGTGCCTCGATGACTATGAAGACTTGGAAGAACCTGTTACACTTGAGCGTTTGTGTATTAACTGCGAAGACATGTCGGGTAACATGGGAATGCCAACAGTGCTGGCCAGCAGCCTCGTCGAGCTGTCATATACTGTGGCATCTGTTAATCATATCTGGGACGACTTTGAGGTCGATGCTGTGGGCGGCTCTTCACATTTGGAGTTCTCTCGCCTGCGCTCGCTGAATCTGATCATGGAAAAGGAACATAGCTTGGTTGACCATATGCATTCTCTCGGTCTAGAGTCACAGGAGTCGCATAACTACCTCAGGTCTGAAAAGTACGGTAAACCGCATTTTCCGGTTCTGACTAGCCTTGACATTCGCAATTTCCCTAAAGACTATGGACGATTCCTATCACTGTTCGCCGATAGCCCAATCTCTAAACTCATGATTTGTGGGAGAAAGAAACGTATTCCAAACGACTTGAACTTGTCGCGCTTTCGTGGTCTGCGCAGCCTCAGCATATTGTTTATCGACCTTGGTTGGAGGGGCAACCCAGGCAACGTCGATGCAAATCTGAGTAGCGTATTTGCGACTACTAACTCTGGGCTTCAACATCTAACACTAGTGACGACTTCGAGCGGCCTAATTGGGAGCCGTATCAGTGCGCCCGCGTTTGCACACAGCCTGGTTACCCTGACATTGGGTGGTGAGATAAACCTACGCGAAGTGGAGCTCCTATTGCAGCTGTGTCCTAATCTGCAGAAATTGCGTGTCAGCGCGCACACTTGTCCGCAACTGTCCTCCCCGTTGCTGGTCGTCGAGGAGTACCGCCGCATAAACACTCCGCAACCACCAGCGCCTCTCAGCAGATCGTTGCGTGTTTTGCAGGCTGAGCATATCAAGTACTTCATACATGTGCCTAACTGGTCAGGCACAGGTGAAATATACCTGAACAAGGCACATGTGGAATCTGTGTATCGAGGACTGTTGCTCAATCTGGCGTGTCGTCTACCCTCGCTCGATACTCTCCTAGTCAATGGCAAATTTATTGACATAGTTGAAATATGCATTAGCGCACTGGTCGAATCAGGTACCGCGCCAGGGCATCTACAGCGCCTGAGAATCCTGTCATTGGACTATTAAGTGTGGCCCGTATTTCAAGTTCTTGGATTAGTTCTTGAGCAATACAGCAAATCGTATATGCAACTCGACATATAGAGATATCACTTGGACCAGGTTCGTTGTGCGCTTGTCCAATAATTGGCAACCAGGATAGGAAAACTGGGCTATGAATTTTCTCTTGCTGTGGCAGGGAAAATTTTCTTTGTAGTAAAAGTCATCTATTGGCATATTAAAAGTGAGCATTTTTAATCATCAACACAAATGTCGCTGCTAGATCTATACAAGGACAAGTGTGATCTGAGTGAAGACGACGAGTCAGAGGATGAGTTTGTGCCAGCTCAGGCTAGCGAGGGCGATGAGGGCTCTGATGATGACGAGGGCTCTGATGACGACGAGAAGCCAAGTGAAGCCGGAAAGGAGTAAGTAGTATTTGAGTTTTAATATCCGCGACCACGCATCCATAAATGGCAGACGGCTGTTTAACTACCATACCTCTTCTGCTACTTTGAAATCAATAATGTTTTAGGGTGGCAGTGTCTGCGCCAGAGGTTGAGCAGCAAAAGCGTAGGGTTGACGCCATTTGGAGTGAGATGAACGATCCTGTAGATCCCCGCAGCAACAAAGTAGCTCGAGTTGACACGGAGAGTACCGGCACTTTGGAGATTAATCCAGCGAAGGACGATAGCAAAGTTGATGTAGCTCCTACGGAGACAAGCTCAGATACAGGTGCCACTGCAAACGCAGAGCAGCCGCGGCCTGTAGCAAGACGTGGCCCGGTACGCCGAGCATCAAAATTTAGTCAAATGGCTGAAGCTGTCGAGTCGCGACGGGCAAAGAAGGAAAACACACTAGAACAGGCTCGTAAGGAGTGGACTGGGTTTGTGGCCTCTGAGGGCATTCGCGAAGACCTGAACCAGGCCAACAAGGATGGGTAAGTAGCAACCGACTATGCAAGCATAGACACGCCACCACCACTATTCGATATGCTAATATCCTGTTGTTTGTAGATTTGTTGAGCGGCAGGAGTTCCTCAGGCGCACGGACGAGCGCACATATGAGAAATCGCGCCAGGAGCACCTGAAGCGCAAGTGACGCCATATTTTTTTGGGCATTAGCGTCAGCATTACCACTAAGCTGATTTTTGATGAGTTCCAATATATGCGATGCCTTTCTTTTTGTCTGTTAGTTGGCTGAAAAATGCCCGAGAGTAAAGTGGTTGTCTGGCGGCGGAGCCATGGCGGCGGAAATAAACGAGCGCAGCAGCTCTCTTGTGACCACATCATCGCAATGGTCCCTAAGCAATGGATGTGCGGCGGTTTAAGGGAGGAAAACTGCGCGCGGATCTAAAATGGCTGTATGCATGGCTTACGCTTTTTCTTCGCCGATTTCGGCACACCCGAAGAGGGTGAGAGAAATTGCGAGTGAGAGTGCCGACAATATATGCGCGCACTGGCTTCTCTCAGCCCCCTTCTCACTCGCCCTCACCTATAAAGCCACGGCTCTCCCCGCTTCGCCAGGCTTCTCTTATCTCACCTTTTTCCATTCACACCTACTTTATCTTTTCTTTCTTTTTTTTTTTTGTACTTGTCCAACACTTCACTTTGTCACATACCATGGCCATCAACTGTAAGTATGCATCCGCTATCTGTAACTCATTTTCCTTTGCTTGCTGTATGTGTTGCCCATGCAACAAATGCCCACGCCTGTGGCTTGTGGCGCATGCAATGCCAGCCATGTCGAGTCATCATCAACTGGCCTTGGTGTGCTCCTCTTTTCTTTATCTTTTATCGTCGCTTTACTTTTATACTTGGCTGCTAATTATTCGCAATTTTACTAATTTCATTGCCTTCGCACTCTGGCTATTCCGATGCTGTCCTTGCTCGCCGTGAACCGCGCTGCTCGCACTATCGTCACCGGCTATCCCGCACGCGCATGTACGACGCTACGCTCGCTCTCCACCACGGTAGGTCCCAAGCAGGGTGCCCACGCCAATGTCGCCAGCGCCGTGACCGGGACCGCCGGCGGAGCAAAGGTTCTGACGATTGACTCTATGAATCCAAATATCCGCGAGATGGAGTACGCCGTGCGTGGTGCCATCCCTATCCGCGCTGAAAAGCTCAGGGAGCAGCTAAAGACCCACCCAGGCTCGCTGCCCTTTAAGCAGATCACGGCCTGTAACATTGGCAACCCGCAGCAACTGGAACAAAAGCCGCTTACGTTCCTGCGACAGGTGAGCGCACTGATGGAGTATACCGATCTTCTTTCGCCTCAGATGATCGACACGACTCGCAAGCTTTTCCCCGAAGATGCAATTGAGCGCGCTCGCCGCAACCTCTCCTATGTCGGCAACGCAGTCGGCGCTTACACGCAGTCGCTAGGTATCTATGAGGTGCGCCAGGACGTTGCTCGGTTCATCGAGGAGCGCGATGGCTTCCCTTCGAGTCCTGACAACATTTGTCTCACATCTGGGTAAGCAATTAAAAGCGAACACGCCTTGTTCCCACGCTCCACATTTCCGCACTGGGTCGCCTTGCTACTAATTTTTTTAATACCTGTGTCGATGCTGGCCTTCATTGTTTGCGTGCGTGACCCGGCGAAACCGTTGCCACGATAGTGCATCTGGCGCGGTAGAGCGCGTAATCGACATGCTGGTGTCCAGCCCAGATGTAGGCATCATGATCCCTATTCCCCAGTACCCGCTGTACACTGCTACTCTGGCCCATGTCAATGCCCAGGCCGTGCCTTACTACTTGCAAGAGGACAAGGACTGGCAATTGAGCATCGGCGACTTGGAGCACTCGCTGGCCGAGGCCCGCGCCAAGGGCACCGATGTGCGCGCCCTGGTCGTAATCAACCCTGGAAACCCGACTGGTGGCTGCCTTTTGGAGTCCAATATCGCAGAAATCGTGCGCTTCTGCGAGCGCCATCGTCTGGTCATTATGGCCGATGAAGTATACCAGGCCAACATTTACACTGAGACTAATCCATTTGTGTCGTTCAAAAAGGTCGTTGCGCAACTCGGCTCTGATGTCGAGCTCTTTTCGTTCCACTCGATCTCCAAGGGCATGGTCGGCGAGTGCGGGCGCCGAGGCGGCTACTATGAGGCAGTGAACATCGACGAAAAGGTCATGGACCAGTTGCTCAAGCTGGCTTCGGTTAGCTTGTGCCCCAATGTGCAAGGGCAGATGGCGGTCGACATCCTGGTTAACCCACCGCGCCCTGGCGATGCCTCGTACGCACAGTACAAGGCCGAAGTCGACGACATTTACCAGAGCATGAAGCGGCGTGCAAAGAAGCTAGCCAAGGCATTCAACTCGCTGCCCAATATGAGCTGCAATGACGCACAAGGTGCCATGTACTGCTTCCCGCGCGTTGAGCTGCCCCAGGCCTTTGTTGATGAGGCAAAGGCGAAGGGCCAGCAGCCCGACTTGCTGTACTGCATGCAGATGCTCGAGGAAACAGGCATCTCTGTCGTCCCTGGATCTGGATTTGGACAGTATCCGGGCACCTTCCACTTCCGCTCTACATTCCTGCCGCCAGAGAACCTCTTTGACGACTTTATCGATGGCTTTAAGCGCTTCCACCTGGGCTTCATTGCTCGCTACTCGCCAAAGATCTAGCATGGCTACTTGCTTTTACGCTATCCTCCATTAATAAATTAACAATGCTCTCTTTGGCTGAGTCACTTTGGCTTCCTTTTAGGCAAACGCGCAAGTTGGCATTTGCCCAAAAGACAGCACAAAAGACAAGGAGCCTTTCCCTTTTAAAGAATTCTTTGTGCTATGACACCTCGATATCTTATTGTTAAGCCAGCGAGCTGGTGCTTTCAATTAGCACTTTTATAAAGATTAGCTGGCGTCCATTTTGTATTTTCCCTTGCCTTTCAATGCGTAAAAGAGGCGCCTCTTTATCTATATGGAATGCAAAAGGAGCGCCGTTGGCCTTGCAAAATAAATACAACGCCATGGCTTCTCTTAACCTCGGGCCTATACAATCTACAGCTCGTCTTTTTTTCTTTTCTTGCTTCTCTGTCCTGCACAATTTACATTTTTCAAAATCTCGACTCTTCTATCACTTGCATCATACACCTGTACTATTATCTATCTTCACGCTTCATACTATGCGCAACATGGCCTTATCTGTAAGTACATGCTCAAATCAACGCAGTTCGCCGCAGTCGACTTTCCATATCCTATCACTAACTCTTATCTAAAAGCTGCGCTATTTATGAATATGTAGTTGCCGGGGACGCAGACATTCTACTTGTACAAGCTACTTGGCTTGACAAATGACGCAACAAAAACAGCGATAACGGAGGCATACAAAAGGACACTTGTCAAGCACCACCCTGACAACTACCCGGGTGCCAGTGACATTATTAAACTCACGCAACACGCTTTTGAAGTTTTAGGAAACACCGAGACGCGTCGCATATACGACATGTTTTGCAAGTACATTTTGTACAATTCAGATACCACTGTCACGCCCAAAAGACAGGCCTACGTGTACCCCAAACCGCAATGGGTGGTCCAAAAAAACGACATTGTGTATGTAATGGACGTCTCGCTGAGAAACTTGTACCATGGCAAGAAAACTACTGTTGTTACCAGGGATATCTCGGTTGAAGTCGATCTGGCCAAGGGCATGGCCGACGGACAGCGCGTAACATTTGCAGGCAAGGGACTGAGTATTCCAGGACAGGCGCCAGGAGACCTCATTGTTATTATCAATCGAGTGGACTACCCGTTTTATAAGCAATTAAGCGCGGGCAACTTGCAGTGCGAAGTCGAGGTCGACCATAAAATGGCTCAGAGCGGAGGCGATATCTGTATTCGTCATCCGTCGGGAAACATTATAAACTTGGAACTGCTGCCTGGCGAAATACCAAGCCCGGGATATCAAAAGGTCTTGTCTAAAATGGGCCAAATGTCGTCGGATAAAACGAAAACGGGGGACTTGTATGTCAAATTTACCATCTACTTTCCTCACGCCAACGTCACAATTTGAACGCGTAGCGGGCTATGCTTCATTCTTTTCCAGTTAGTTGTACTTTATCTGTATTTATTACATGTCTCACACGCCATGCCACTTATTGACGATGTTTATGGTTTTAGCCCTTTTCTGGATATCCAATGCCAATGGCGGCAGCACCTACGATCTGACGAGCAATCTCTGTGGCATCAAGCTGCCTTGATTCCACACAACTGGCTGTGGGAATTTGATTAACGGAGCGGAATTTGACGGTCCCGCTGGATAAATGAGCTGGTTGAAGTGACACCGATATTGACTAAGAGATCACTGGCACTCGCTTTGGCTCAAGACCGTTAGAGCTACAAAGGGGCTTCACACGCTTAGTAGTTACACAAGTGTTCATTTCTGCGATTAGATCTGCATGGGTCTGCCCCTTGCCTGAACACGCCATCTTTTTAAAAGGAAAGATCGACCGCTTTCATATTCATCGGAGCTGGCGGCGACCCATTCCAGCCAAAATTATGAGCTGAGCTTTATGCTCAGCAGGCTCCCCAAACCCAAAGCTCAGACCTTGAGCCACAACAACCTCTATTTTGACAGGATCACCACCACAACATCACTTGTCCGACGATCTGCGTAAGGGGCATTTGCAAGCCGACAGAATTTCTCTTGAATGTATCCATTTGGCTGTTATCTGCTTACAGTGAGGCTGTGTCAGTGATCAAATTGGGCCGTTGTTTTTTTTTTCTGGGTTCTACACTGCATGCTCGTGCACTTGCCAGAATTCCTCTCTTCGCGCAAATAGTGGCGTTTTTACAATCACATTGCATGTGGAGCTGTCACGCTTCGGGCAATTTGAGTAGGACGCAGACTTGGGTAGGTCGTTCTCTGCGGTGGCTTGCGCATGTTGTCGTCTGCCGGCTTTAGGGTTTAGTAACGCGGCATTGCATGTTTGCCGGAAAAGACGGCTCCATTCTGGCAGTTGCCGCTGTTTTCTGTCTTTAAAGAATAACGTGCGAACCGGTATTGCTACAAGCTGCATCCCCATCCATGCCAACTACTCTGCAGGCTCAAAATAAACAATTGCACCGAAATAGCGACGATTTCCAAAGCCCCCCCCCCTTATCGCTTGTCTTTGCCATTTCACCCCAGCACTAAGTGCTCTTGCATGTCAGATCATTTGCCGAGATGTGGTTGTGACGCAAACGGGAGAAGATCGACCGCTTTTTTGCTGGCGGACCTTCCCCCACACACAGCCGGGCATTGTAAGATGGCCCGACGGACGGTGGCAAAACCAACGCCGCAAAAAAAAAAATAGGACAACAAGCAATTGCCCGGCCGCGCGGCGGTAACCCGCCCCCCATTTCCCGCTCCTCACTCACAGTCAGATCCGGGAAAGAGGGCAGATAAACACTTTATTACCTAAATTGGTTCACTGAGCGCCGCAGCATGAACTGGGCGGCAAATATAAACAAGGGCATGTCTGGCGAGCACACTGAATATTAACGATTCGAACCCGCTTTCTTCATCCCCCCTCACCCCACACCTTTCCCCTTCATTAAGCTAGGTACGTTGTTTATCTTACAATAGCATGCTGTCCGACCACTCTCCCTCTGTTTAGGCATTGGCTTGCGAGGGTTCACCCCTTAGTGTGCACTTTGTGTTATTGGTTCATAAAAAGTCACTTGATGCGGAACAAGCACTCGCCTTTAATCGACACTGTCTGACATACTTTATCTCTCGCTCTTCCTTCGTTGTTACTGTGGTACCTTCGGACAAGCCCAGCCATTGGCCTCCACAGCCCTCAAAACATGAGGACAGGTGCTTCTGTCGGCGCACGACGACGACCAAATATATAAATACATTCCCGTCACCGGCCTAGTCGACTGAGTTGCCACACCCTTTCCAATGCCTTCACGCTTGTATATAACTGAATTTTATGTCTTTGCTAACACTCTATCTCTTAAACAACATCCATTCTGCCACTACCCTTAGCCTTGCTCGCTGATACCGCCGTTCAGATACCATGCTATTCTCTCCTTCACAGTCCAACTTGCTTCATCGCCGTCAACAGCATCAGCAGCAACAACACGTTGACCACCACTACTCGGTGCATGGTGGTGAACTGGCACAGTCAATGGACCGCAATTACCATGGGACGGGCGTGGCTACTCATCCCAACCGACACATTAGCATTGCCGAATCGATCCCCGACGTTCATACCATGAACATTGCTCGCACATCAAAGTCGTTTCATGTCGTCATTATCGGCGGTTCATTTGCGGGTATTCGTGCCGCCCAAGAGCTCGAGCTCCTAATGCCACCTCGGATGGTCACCATCACCGTCATCGACCGGCGCGACCAGTACTTTTACAACTTGGGTGCCCTGCGGGCCCTAGTAAAGCCCGAACTTATCGATCTGGTGTGGCTGCCATACGATCACATTTTCCGCTACCCGCACAACAAGGTCATCCAAGGCGAGGCCGCCTCGGTATATCCGAACTCCGTCATTCTCAAAGACGGCCGTAAGCTCGATTTCGACTCGCTGCTAGTTGCCACTGGATCGGTCTACCCGCGGCCGTGCAAGGTCGAGACCACGTCGCATGTGAAGGGCAAGGCCGAGCTACGCATGTTTGGCGACATGGTGCGGGTTGCTGACTCGATTCTAATCATCGGCGGCGGACCTACTGGCGTGGGCTTGGCGGCCGAGATCGCTACCGTCTATCCCAAAAAGATCGTAATGCTAGCCCACGCAGGCGAGCGGCTGATGTCGTCCGAGTACTCGAGCAAGTCCGTGTCTCGCAAAGCCTACAAAAAGCTAAAGTCCATGGGCGTTAAAGTTATTCTTGGCGAGCGCGTTATTATTCCCGAAGACGAGCCGCTAAAGAACCAGATCGACTGCAGATGGCTCAAGACAACCAAGGGCCGCCGATTGTTTTCGAGCGTCCAGTTCCTTTGCAACGGCATTACCTTTGAGACCTCGTTGATGGACACGCTGGATCCAGTATTCAAGCACAAGATCATCGACCCCGCGACAGGTCAGATCCGTGTGCTTCCGACGATGCAGCTCAACCATCCTGAGCTACCGTGGGTGTTCGCGGCAGGAGACGTGTGCGACACCGCGGGAGAGAAGCAGGCGTACAGGGCCGACAGTCAAGGAAGCCACGTCGCCAAGTGCATGGCTCGCATGGCGCAAGCGTGGGCTCAGGGCCACAGCCAGTGGTACGAAGTGCCGCTCAAGCAATGGCATGACCCGGCACAGTTCATGTCTGTGGCAATGGGGCCCTCAGCCGGCGTCACCGACACGCCATGGATCGTGCTTGGCGATATGCCCACTCGAATCTTGAAAAGCAGAGAGCTCTTCTTGGCGCGCCGCTATCGCGAGTTTAACCTCGAGTTCCCTGGCGTGTCCAAGCAGGACGGGCTTGTCCACGACTTGGCCGACACAAAGGCGCCCGATACCTCCTCCCTCCACCATAAGTTCAGCTTCATGTCTCGCCACAACATCGAGCAGCGCATCAGGGCTCGCGGTGGGGTGGCTACCAATCCTTCAAGTTCGATTTATAGCGCGTCCAATTCTGTCGCCAAGGCAGCCATTGCGGCGGCAGACCACTTGGACCATCGATATGACATTGACCGTGTGTCTTTGAGCAGGCCGGTTGTGCGTAGGCCAGTGACTCAGGGCGCCATGCTTTCAAGACCTGACCCCTACATGCGCGAGTACGAGTCTGCGTCGGATTCTGACGACAATTCGTCTAATGATAACGAGGATGGCCGCGGTGCGCACCAAGTCCCCATCAACCAGTATGTGTGCACCACTCCACACAACCAGCGGCATGGACACAGCAGCAGCAAGAACCTGAACCACCACGAGAGGTCACGGACAACGAGCATCGATGCCACAAGCACTACCACCAGTGAGTCGAGCAGCACACACACTGGCGACTCGTCGTCCTCCAAGGGTACAAGTCACACATCGACATTACACATGGGTCCAGTGCTCCCGCGGAGCACCAAGGATAAGGTCTCGCCAGTTTGCCGCTCATTCCACAAGTCGCAGGACTTTTTCGACGACGATGTTGTGCACGAGGGCTACCCACCAATGCCCCCGCTTCCACACTCCCTAATCTCGCAGATGTCGCAAACCTCCATCTCTCCGCCACTAGTACCTGAGAGAGAAAGCCCCAGCATGGTCGAACCAGGCAGGTATTCGATCTAGCCTTTTATCATATGCCTCTTCCTTTTTTTTTATACTTATCTCTACAGTTAAATTAACATTATTAAAATATGCAACAGCTTCTTACAGCCTGTGCTGTGGCGCACACAGTGTGAAACATTTGGCGCTATTTAATCTCACGGCCACATGTGCCGCCACGGGTAGTTGGTGGGGCAACTCAGGAACCCTGAGTGATCAGCTGGACAGGGCACGAGCGCTTGCAATTTGAACAGAGGAGCAGCCGTGCCAGGGTTTCCTTTTCAATTTCTTTCCTGTTGAGCTAGACTTTGCATTAACTAACGTGAAGATATTTCAACACCCTTAGCTCTTTATCTATTTGTGTGTGCGGGGAACTCGACAGAGCCACATATTTTTTCATGTCTTGGAGACCATGCTGCCATTGTTGAATATCGACATCAAAGAGCGCATATGCCAAATAGTGCAGGCGCAAGTCAGCCAGAACAAGACTTTATCCGGACCTCGATCATGGTCGCGGCAGTTTTCGACGCTCAACCACACCCTAGCTAGCGTCGACAGAGAGTGGCGACGGGTGGCTCAAAAGTATGCCTGGCACACGGTGTACATCGACGACGGACCAACTCCAGACACCTTGGCAGAGACTCGAGCTACATATGGTCGGTATACGCGCAAGCTCTGCATCCAGATAAAGTTCAAGGGCATTGCCTCGCACTACCGCCGCTACTCACAGACGCTTGAAAACACCGACTTTCAGCCGTTCTGCGATCTGTCACTGTGGCCAAGGCTTCGCGAGCTGGAAATCGTGTATGCACACAAGTGCGCCTTCCCAGGGCTGGCAAAATATCTAGAGCCGCGATTGGGATCCATTTGCGTCCTGACTATCAAGGGCCGCGTGCCTATCGACATGCGCCGGAATGCAATGTTTCTCAAGTCGAACAGCCTGCTCGAAGTAAATGTTCGCTCGCTTCCTCGAGCAGACGATTCAATTTCCACTATTTCCTATCACAACGACCCCATTCTCACATATCGAGTCGCAGAAAGCATTACTTCGATATCGTTGAGCACGCTAATTGACGTGCGCATTATTCGCTCAGTACTAGCCAGCACACGACAGCAATTGCATCGACTGGAATTGATAGGCTTGCGCCCATCCCAGTTGGCCGCGGTGGGGCTATCTCGCCTTGACCAAGATATACAACACCCTGCATTCAGGCGCAACCCATGGACCAACCTCACCTCCCTAAGCATCAAACTGTGTACTCACTTGGAGGACAGTGTAGCGGCACGCATCAACATGGACGCCGAGGAATTCCCTCTGTTAGAATACTTGGCACTCACCGACTGCTCGCCCTCAATTGCAGCCACGGAACACCCGCTCATATTTTCGTACGAGCAAACGCTTTCCAAAGAGTGGCCCAACTTGCGCTACTTGCGGGCTCTCACGCTCGGTGACCGAGACGCATGTATGCTCTCACAGTGCGCTCCTCGGCTGTCGATTATTCGCATACAATCCGTTCGTGTTATTGGCCGACATAGTTTGGCCAGCGCCAGCGGACTATGGCACTTGCTACTTTCGCCTCAGTTGCTTACATCCGTTACTTTCTCCTGTATTCCCGAGTCAGCTGCAGCTGCACTAGATGGCGAAGACGAAATTAACACAACTTTTGACGTGTCTATAGCGGATTTTGGATGCCTGCGTAAGAACCATCCAGTGCAAGTCATATGCGCCCCTCATATAAAACTAACAGATGCCCAAGAATCGACAATCCGCCGAAAGTGCCAGCATCTCTCGCGGCTGACGGTGAACGGCGATGCAGCATTAACAAATT
>JANBQS010000291.1:0-22411 GCA_027577415.1 Coemansia sp. RSA 922
ATGGCGAGAAATATCACAGAGAGGTCGCCTGCTGATTGTAGCCAATAGAGGATCCGCAAACGGGTACTCGTTTGTCTGGCCATGAATTCACTGTGGTAGGTGCATAGACGGCAAGCAGAGGACACGAGGCTAGAGGCGGCGATACTGCCGCTTAGTCGAAACGATGTGCGGCTCAGGTATAAGCGATCCCAAGATATGTAGCCGATTACGGCAAAAACGCAGATAGCGGATGTGATTATCGATGATATACTGAGAGCATAGCTGGCAATAGACCAGTCACCCAATATCCCATGGGTACTAGTCATTATAACAATATAGAATATATAATTAAGCAACAGGAACTGGGCGATGGGAAAAAAAAACGAGAAAGAATAGAATAAGAGTATTTATATACAAAAAGGTAGGTGAAATACTCTTTAATACATTTTTTTCTTTTCATTTTCCACACTTTGGTGTCTTTGAGATCGCCAGTACATGATTAAATGAAGAGGTGGGAGCGTTTGTGTCTTTCTCTGCAAAAGTCTAAAGAACAATCGAATTTCTTTCCTTTGCAACCAAAAAAGGAACAAGAATTTTTTGCGAATCACGAATGCACACAACCATGTCTTTCCTGCATCAAAGAAAAGGAAATTTTTTTTTTTTTTCCTTTCAAACAATAAACTGACACCAATCTTTTATTCACGCAATAAGGTCTTTTCAGCCACTAACAGATATATGACAAGTGCAAAAGTAATGATGAGGCATATCAATACTGTTAAAATGCAGTATGTATGCTTGGCTACCAACTTTGGCAACCAACCAAAGTGAGTTTCATTCGATATCTTGCTTCGGACATAAAACCCAGGTACGATAAAGTCGTCGGTGCTCGGCACACTCACTTCGGTGGGTAGCGATTGCAGCGGAATTATGTGGTGGGGTTCTGACCCCCTTTTGCTCTTTACACTGGCAACACGTGTACGCTGTGAAGACCACCTATGCATAGCGAATAAAAAGATGTATTTTCCTTCCAAAGTATTTCAAAAAAAAAAGCAAAAACAACAAAAAGAAAAAAAAAAAGATAAATCAACACACAACTTTTTATCTAAGTTTATTTGCTTGGTAGGTCTTTAATCACAGTTCGAAACTCTTAGAACCAGAACATATGCTCAACTAAAAGTTTGGACTTTGAACTCTCCCAGATACTTTCGTCAATCGTCCCATTGCCAATAAGCTTGTACACGCGAACATCCTTGACCTGACCCACACGATGCGCGCGGTCCTCCGCCTGACGCTCTTCTGACGGATTATTGCCAGAGTCGTAAATAACAACGACATTAGCCGAAGTCAAATTGATTCCAAATCCACCAGCCTTTGTCGACAGCAAAAATACAGGAAGTCGGTTGCCGTCTCGATTAAACTCATCGATCATCGCCTGTCTTTCATCGACTTTAGTCGACCCGTCCAACCGACAATACTCAATGTCCCACATACGGAAGACGACCTCCAATATGTTGAGCAAAGAGGTGAACTGACTAAACAGCAGTAATTTTTCGCCCTTTGCAATGCACTCGTCGACTATTGTGCGAAGTTTCAGAACCTTGGCCGAGTCCAATAGCGCCTCGTCGGGGAGTCTGAATTGCCGCATAGACCGAGGATACTTTTCGCACAACTGATGTAGCTCAAAGTCGCTGCATACCTCCATATCCTCCAGCACGTACTGGTACCCGGCGTCGGCATAATCAGGCTCGCGCAACAACGCCTTGGCCATCTTTTGGAGCTGTGGCAAATCGTATCGATTACGTAGTAGCAAGGGATGGTCGGCTACTTTACGCATATTCATGAATGTACTGATCCAACTGGCGCCCGGAGTCTTCAAAGCACGCGACGTATCAGTTTCGGCGATATCGAGTTGGGCCGGATCCAATTGCATCAGCTTTAGGCGAATAGCTTCGGCTTCAGTAACGTCCTCGCTATTATCTTCGGGCGCAATCGAGTTATAAAGAGCGCGCTGAGATTCGGTCAAATCGAGGCGCACAATAATCTCGGTCTTTGAGGGCAAATCACTCAACACGTCACATTTGCGCCGACGCAAGACAAAGGGACGCAGCAAGGTCTTGGCCTGCCCAATATGCTGAGCTTCCACGGGACCAACAGCAGCTTGCGGCACGGGAGATTGGGCACCTGACGGAGCTACCGACGACGCCACCGTAGTATCGTCGGACTCTGTGCCGCCAGCAGTGAGCGTACGCTTGGCAGCCGCTGCGCCCGGCTTAGTCTTGAAGGCGTGGCTGAGCATAGGCTGAGACTCTGCAAAGACTTGTGGCAGAATAAAAGTCAACAGGGAGACTAGCTCTTGCAAGTTGTTTTGCAACGGCGTACCAGTCAACAGCAGGCGGAAGGGAGTGCGGATTTGCATGAGCCATTTGTACCGAGAGCTCATACAGTTCTTCACCATGTGTCCTTCATCGAGAATAAGCGAATGGAACCGGCGTTTCTTGAGGAATATCCGGTCCATCTTATTACCCGTAGCAACGTTATACGTCGTTACTAGGACATCGTACGCGCTCTCGTCCTCATACCGGGCTTGCAGCGCCATACGCTCGGCCTGAGACCCGTAGTAAGCGACGACGCGTAATGAGGGCGCGAACTTTGCGCACTCGTTCAGCCAATTGTCCAGCGTCGACGATGGACACACAACCATGCTCGGCCCCCGCACCCGAGCCTCCTCGATGCCCTTGCACAGGAAGGCAATGACCTGAAAGGTCTTTCCCAGCCCCATCTCGTCGGCCAAAATCCCCGAAGCACTGGCGTTGCGCAGGCAGTCGAGCCACTGCACGCCCTCCAGCTGGTAATGCTTGAGCGCATAGTCGCTGGAGATCATCTTGGGCTGCGTCAGCGTAATGTCTTTGGAAATGGATACGGCACCCGTAGCCTCGTTGCTCTCGACGCCGGCGCTCTTCATGGCCGATTTGAGCTGGTTAAAGATACCCGCGCACTGGGCAATAACAGCCTCGACTTCAGCGTGGCCCAGAATTGCATCGCGGTACTGGTTGAATATGGCCAAGCGCACGCCACGCGTCTTGCGCAAAAGGTACTCGACTGAGTCCATGTCGTCGAATGGCCGCAGCCCCTTGACAATGACTACTTCTTCGGGTGTGGCGCCAGTCTTCTCCATCAATTCCTCGTCAGTGCCCTCGTTAAACAGCTGCAGTACGTGGGGCTCAATCGACTCGAACGAGCGCTTGAATCTGCCGCCCTCAGTTGCGTCTTCGTCGTCGTCGCCCTCATCGTCGCCAGAGTCAATGTCAACGGGCACTGGTCGCCGAGCCAGAGTCCTACGCGGCTGAGCAACTGATGACGGAACCAATGGCGAAGAGGGTGGATGCTCAGGCACAGCAATAGGCGAGGCGGCTGGCCTTGACCCGCGCAGCAAGCGGCCTTTACGCTGTGGCGCCGCAACAATCTCCACGCCATCGTCATCATCGTCAGACGATATAACAGAAACAGGCGTCGAGCGCTTATACGCAGCCCCATCTTCTGGGCTATCCAGCTCTGATACCAAACGCTTACGCGAAGACGTACGAGAAGACGCCAGTCTATCCTCATCATCGCTGTCGTTAATAGTACCGTCACCATTCCACTTGAATTGGCCAATGGCTTTACTGAAATCCGCTGGTGCCAACTTGTTTGGGGAAATACCCATGCGCGTAAAATCCAGAGCTGCTGAAGCGACAGGCGTTCGGATCTTGGCTACTGCTGGTGGCGACGATGATATCAGAGTCGGTGAGTGTGTGGGCTTTGGAGTGGCAAGTAGTTGTTGGGCTTGTTTGCCGCGAAAGTAAAAGGAACTCAGACGAGATGAAGGCATAGAACTACCGTCTGGCCGGGTCAAGTCTTTGAGGCGGGCGGTTCGTGAGGATCCGGGTCGGTTGGGAGAGGACTCTAGAACTACCAGGTCTTCGGGATCAGTCATCCCAATAGTCGATGACTGAGAGCTGTTCGATGGAACAGCTTCCTCGGGGGTACTCGGCGCCAAAGACTCTGTGGAAAAGGGTTCAGACATGCTTTTTCCGTAGATAGTCTTTGACGAAATATAAAAAGGTCAAATTGTAAAGAAAGAAAAAAAACAAACAAACAGGAAAAACGTAAAAAAATATTTTTTTTCGTGTATCCTCAAAAACTCCTGTTTGGCGTTCAATGTGAGCCGAGCTGGACCGCCTAGGATGAACCGACGACTTGCGGGAATAGGGGGATACGAGCGGCGAATATGAACAAACTTGCATGTTTTCTTTTGTTACCTTCTAGTGTATTTGCTTTTAATGATGTCATCCAAGCTGCCTGTGCTCTTTGTTACTTCCAGACTCCCAGCTCTCGCCCAGCAGCGACTGGAGGCGCTAACAGACGTCGAGGTCCGACAACACACCAGTGCCCACGCCATCAGCCGCACTCAGCTCCTCGAGGCTGTTGGCGTTGCCAATGGCCTTGTGTGCATACTCTCCGACAAAATCGACGCCGAGGTTATTCAGGCAGCTGGCCCCCAACTGCGGGTGATCTCCACGGTCAGTGTAGGCTACGACCACGTCGACGTAGGAGCACTGGGTAGACACGGGGGCATAAGTCTTGGGTACACGCCTAATGTGCTGACTGATGCTACGGCCGACACCACAGTGCTGCTGGCACTGATGGCTGCGAGGCGAGTCAAGCAGGCGCTCCAGACGGTGGCCAATGGCGGCGGCGGCGGGTTTTCGCTATCGACTGGGCTGGGCTCTCAGTTCACTGGAAAGACTCTGGGTATCGTCGGCCTGGGTCGTATCGGGTGTGCCACGGCTGCTCGGCTCCTTCCATTTGGCATCACACGCATCGTGTACTCTGGCTCTCAGCCCCGCGATGACCGAGCCCGGCCGCTCAATGCCCACTACGTGTCGTTCGAGGACCTGCTGAAGGAGTCTGACCTTGTTTGTATCTGCTGCCCCTTGAATGAGCGTACTGCGGGTGTTTTTAATCGCCAGGCGTTTGCTGCTATGAAGTCCACGGCTATTTTGGTCAACACTGCCCGCGGCGCTATTATTAACCAAGACGATTTGCTCGAAGCCTTGGATAGCGGATTAATTGCTCATGCCGCCCTGGACGTAACAGTGCCTGAGCCGCTGCCTGGGGACCATCCGCTGGCGAGGCATCCTAATTGCACTATTCTGCCGCATATCGGGAGTGCTACAGAAGAAACTCGTAACGCCATGAGTAACCTGGCTATTGACAATGCTCTTGCTGGAATCAAGGGCCAAGAGCTAATGGCAAAAGTTGATCTCTGACGTTATTAATTGCTGCGCGTGATCGACTCCACCAACCCCCCTCATCCTCGGGCGGCGGAAATTGCCTAGACACAAGAGACGAAAGAGAAAATAGGCTTTTTTTTATATTCTCTTCTTTTTTACAACTTTCAATTATATTTATTTTTATACAATATGGATATCTATACAAAGATTGAGGAGCAGTGCTTGTCGCCGCGTCCAGTCGAAACAATCCCACATAGCGTCTATGAAAGCGCCGCCGCCCACGTCAAGCGCCAACTCCATGGCATTGATCTGCCCCGCGTGGCACTCCTCTGCGGTAAAGGACTCCAGGGCACATTCGATCAATTGGAGGGGTCGATTGTCTCAATTCCATTCACAGAGATCCCGGGCTTTGTCAGCAGCACTGTAATGACAACCACCGCTGGCCGCCTAGTATTCGGCGAAGTCTGTGGAAGCAACGTAGTATGTATAGTCGGCCGCTGCCACTACTACGAGGGCTACTCGATGAAGCAAGTGACGTTCCCTATCCGCGTACTCTCGCTTCTCGGAGTCAAAACGCTAATAGTCACTTCGGCTGTCAGTGGCATAGCGCCTGACTTGGATCTCGGTGATATCGTGGTGGTTAAGGATCATATCTCTATTCCGACACTGGCTGGACTGAATCCGTTGATCGGGCCTAATATGGCGCAGCTGGGTCCGCGCTTGCCAAGCATGTATAACTCGTATACGTTTTCATTGCGCAAGCTGGCGTTCATGGTGTTTTTGGGCGCAGAGGACTTGCAGAAAAAGGGCGTGAGGCTGAGAGAAGCCGTCCTGTGCTTTACTACTGGCCCGTCGAGCGAGACCAGGGCAGAGTGCTTGGCTCTGCGCTCGTTGGGCGCTGATGTTCTTGGCACGTCGACTGTGCCCGAGGTTATTGTCGCCCACCATGCTGGCCTTGATGTTTTGTGCCTGGGCTTGGTTACGAGCGCTGTTGCCAGGGGCACTGAGCCTAGCGCTGAAGACGCGGCTAGAGCGGCGTTGGCTGGCACTCCGCAGCCAAGACCTTCAGTCACTGCGGTGGATGACGATATTTTGGCTCGCAAGGACTCTGTGAAAAAGGGTGGACAGCGTCCAGTCGACCTCAATGTACTGATCCAGCGCATCGTCTCACGGATCTAATCTCCCTTACCCCCTTATCCTGCTTACAGCGTTATCATCATTCTAGTCTCGGCTCGCTTGTCTTTTCTCTCTCTTTTTTTCTTTAGAATATCATTATTTTTTTGTTCTTTTTCTCTACCCAAACTGCCTGCTAATCTGTCGTAAGGAAAAAACAACCCATGTCTATCTCCAATAAGCTCTCGATCAAGGACGTCGCCGTCAAGGGCAAGCGTGTGCTGGTCCGTGTTGACTTTAATGTCCCACAGAACAAGGAGCTAAAGATCACCAACAACGCTCGTATCGCCGCTGCGCTACCCACCATCCAGTACCTGCTAGACCAAGAGGCTGCTGGCGTGGTCCTGATGAGCCACTTGGGTCGTCCCGATGGCCAGCGTGTGGAAAAGTACTCGCTCAAGCCAGTCGCTGCCGAGCTCCAGACTCTTCTCGACCGTCCAGTCACTTTCCTCAACGACTGCGTTGGCGATGAGGTCGAGAACGCCTGTGCCAACTTGTCAGGTGGTGCCGTCGTCCTGCTGGAGAACCTGAGGTTCCATGCCGAGGAGGAGGGCTCATCCAAGGATGCCTCTGGCACGAAGGTCAAGGCTGACCCTACTGCTGTCAAGAGTTTCAGGGAGTCGCTGACTAGACTCGGTGACATTTACGTTAATGATGCTTTTGGTACCGCTCACCGCGCTCATTCGTCAATGGTCGGCGTTGCGCTGCCTGTGCGGGCGGCTGGCTTTTTGATGCAGAAGGAGCTGGAGTACTTTGGAAAGGTCATCGAGAACCCTGCCAAGCCTTATCTGGCCATTTTGGGCGGAGCCAAGATCTCGGACAAAATCCAGCTCATTGACAGTCTCCTCGATAAGGTCGATATGATGATTATTACCGGCGGTATGTCGTACACTTTCCTCAAAGTCCTCTCGGACATGGCTATCGGCAAGTCGCTCTACGACGCACAGGGCGCCCTGATCGTCAAGGATTTGATGGCTAAGGCTAAGAAGAACAACGTGGAGATCGTCCTGCCTACGGACTTTGTTGCCGCTGACAATTTCTCGCCCGATGCGAACACCATGTTGGCTACTGTCGACGGAGGCATTGACAGCGAATGGATGGGTCTGGATATTGGTCCTCAGTCAGTCGCCAAGTTTGCCGATGCCATTGGCCGTGCCAAGACTATTATGTGGAATGGACCCTGCGGCGTCTTTGAGTTTGCCAAGTTTGCCGAGGGAACTAACGGTACTATGGACGCTATTATCAAGGCTCACGAGGAGAACGGCGCTACCACTATCATTGGCGGCGGTGACTCGGCTACCGCTGCGGCTGACCGTGGTGTTGTCGACAAGTTCTCGCATGTGTCGACTGGTGGCGGAGCTTCGCTCGAGCTCCTTGAGGGCAAGGAACTGCCCGGCGTCACTGCTCTCTCCAGCAAGTAAAAACTGCAAATATGTTTTGTTTTAGCTTGATTCTGAATTGATTAATAGCCCATTTTTATTATTATTTTTGTGAGACTTTGTGTTGACGCGAAGGACTACGGCTGCGGCGGCGGCGGTTTGAATTGTTATCCCGTCTGCTTGGACGATGGCGACGATCCTCTGACCGATCAGCTGAAGTATCAAAAACCATATCAAAAGCCTTCTCACCCGTCCTACCGCTCGGCGCCTCGTCTCTATACCTGCTCTTCATCTTTAGAGGTCTGCCTTGTGTCCTGCTCTGTATCCACTTGCCATGGAGTTTACTAACGCTCTGAGAGAAATCCACGTGTATCCTGCGATCATCAATGAGAACATTATCCATCTTAAAGTAAGCCTCCTCGCAAGCTTCCTTCTGGTCAAACTCTATAAACGCATATCCAAGAGAGTCTCCCGACTGCAAGTCTCGAATAACCTGGCAGGACAGAATTTTGCCAAACCTGGTGAAAATAGTTTCTAGGTCGTCGTCGCGAGTAACTGGATTGAGTTTACACACAAATAGTATGTTTTCAGGCGGTTTTATCTCGGCAAATGGCAGGTCACCGATCATCTCTAGGGTCAGTGCTTGTGCGTTGGCTTCGCGCTCACGTCTTATTGACTCTGACTCTGAAGGCTGATTTTCTTCGCTTCCTGCTTCTATGCGTATTTCCAATAATTGCTCCGATGTAGGCAATAACGGCGATTGTGGTATTTCGAGACTGGGCGGATCTGGAAACGGGTCATCGAGAATAATAGTATGTCGAATAAGAATATCACGTAGAGGCCGGTGTTTTCCATCACAAAACGCCGAGTTTATCTGTTCCAGTATATCTAATCCCTCTGTTACTTGTCCAAATACAGTATAACGACCATCGAGATAATCCAGGTCGTCCGAAAGGGTAATAAAGAACTGACTGCCTGATACACCTGGTTCTTCGCCGGAGACGGCCATTGATACTGTGCCGATTTTTTTGTGTTTGAGTTTGGGGTGTATCTCGGCTGGAAAATAAGGCGCTCCTCCTAGTACTCCATATATTGATTTTCCGCCTGTGCCGGTGCCTGTGGGGTCGCCGGTTTGTGCTATGAATCCGCGTTCTATGCGGTGGAATGGAGCAAAATTATAGTATTTGGTCTTGCAGAGTTTTATAAAATTCATGCTCGTACGTGGCGCCTCATCAGTATAAAGGTCGATTACCAAGTCGCCGATAGATGTTTCAAGTAAAACGCTCATTGAAAAGGGGGAAGTATCGAAGAGTATGTGAATAGATAATAGTCTTGTAAAAAAAAAAGGTTATATAATTATTTGTCAATCTTAACCAATCAACTCCTCAACGATCAGTTATTGGATATTTGTAAATGCTGTCAATAATTTGCCTGTTAATGCTCGTAACTCAATAAAGTAATCGCGACCTCTATGAGGAGTATAATCCATTGGATAAACGCACAAGGTGATGATTATAGTAAATGGTTTAGTATACAAACCTTTGCTCACTAGGGGGAATCAGTCGGGACCTCTATATTTTCAATTTTTTTAAATTTTATTCACACTTTTGTGTAGAGTCAATAGTTTCTTGGCTTCATTTCACGTCTCTTATCCATAGCAAGCCAGGAATGGGGCCTGTCAGATCGCTTATTGGCATATAAACTAGTGTGATGACGATAGAATATGCAAGAATGGTACATGCACCACCTCTTTTTTTTTCTTGCTTGCAACCCGAATCTCGGCGCCCTTGGTGTCTATCCACAAATCAGGAGCTTGGCGCAGGAGAAATATAAATAATATTTGGATGATTTATAAATAGAGAATAGTTAAAAACTATCAAAGTCGGTTAAATGCTGGTAAAAATAACCTCAATATGTGGGATGTTTGTCTCAAAAATTGGTGAGCAGTTAAAAAAATACACATATACTAGTATGTTCAGAAGTGTCTAAATGTGACATTTAAACAAGGTGACTGGTTAAATAAATTATCCATTGGCAGCGTATTTTAACCATTGCTAGCCACAAACACATTGTCGTGGTTTCCCGCAAATGGTGAGTACTACCGAAATAGCTCCCCCAGTAAAAAAGTTGATAATTTAGTTGTTGTGTCGGTATCGTTATATAGCCCGTCAAACAACTCGAACTACAGTCGTACAAATACCTAGTCACCATCGACGCCTAGTCTGACCAACAGCCCAGCGCACAGCCATTGTGACGATGGTTGTGTTCAGCCGCTCATTCATACACACATGGTCAGAGTTCTCTCTGCTACTTTGCTCCTTTGCTACGAACTTGTTCAGTGTATCTGTTACACGTTACATCAGTTTGTTGACCGCATTGCCAATATCGACAATAAACTAAATGGGCAACGTGCTCGACAATCAAACTCTGCGTATCCTTGCTGGACAGGTACAGGTACTTGAGCTCTGAGCTTCTGTAAAGTCCCGGCGTAGCCCCCTGTATCCCTTTGCTATAACCACTAGCTCCATTACCTCCATGACCCTTCGTTGATGTACACAAGACGGCTATGCGGTTCGACTTTGAAAAGCTGGTCGTCTCGCTAACAGTAACGACGACGGCAACTGCACTGCCCTAAAAGACAAAGTCGTATTCGCCCTCAGCCATACTTTAATTAGAAATTAGCACACAGGAGTAATTGGCAAGAAAAAGTAAATGCGTAATAGAGCGAAAAAGGAAAACTTACGATTAGTGAACTTTCGCTTGTCGCCAATAATAAAAAATCTTGATAATCGTCAATCGATCAAATCACTAAGTGTCAACAAAAACAGACCAAATTGAAGAGCTTGATTGTTTACGGTAAATCGCTTGAGGTTTGCAAGTGCTCTCCCCTCCCTTTTTTACTTCTCTTTTTATCACTCACTCGCTACACATTAACAAATTGGCATTTTCTTTCTTTTATTCATTTCTATTCGCATACTCTCGTCTTTAAACCCTTTTGAATTCGTCTGTTCTATTTTTCCCGACTGACAATAAATGACCAGGTCTAACCCATCCAGTAGTAGAAAAGGGGCGACTAGCCAGTCCGCCACAGAGCACGACAGTAAGCCTGCTTTAGACGCTTTTACGCCAATGAAGAAGACTTTGAAAAACAGAGGTAGGTAGTTGCCGAGTACACCCAGTACTACACGTATCAGTTCTCTCCACTAACGCTTTGGGCTCTATTTTGTACTTTTCATCTATAGGCGATGGTTTGCCGACGCATGTCACTGCGCCGAGCGCAGATTCCCTCAAAACGCCTTCTGTCAGCAGGTCGAGTCACGCACAGTCACGCCCAAACTACACGATGTCTCGAGAAGATCTTAAAAATGAGCGGCACGACGAAATGCTCAGGGTCTACGAGGAGCGCCATATTGTGAATGACTCGATTCGACAGATTACTCGGCCAGCAGACAATGAGCTTGGATTCCTAGCCGACGATATAGCTGACCGGATCGCAAAGGATATGGAGCGGCTCTTGAGTCCAATATCGCCCAACAGGGACAAAGCAGACGGCAGCATAGCAACGAGGACGAGGAGCCGTATTGCCAACACGTCGACCTCTGGTGCGACTACTAAGCACGCTGCTTCTGGTAGCGCAAGTCTTGCCCAAGACGTCTCTAATCTCGCCATTTCGCACGGGGAGCCCGCGCAGATAGACGCTCAGTTGGCAGCTGATATTGGCAAAATAAAAAAGTGGACAGCGACTAATGTCAATTACCGGGGCTCAGAGAAAGCCATGTACGACCCCATTAGGTCTTTTATCGTTTACGTGGCACGCCGTGTGAAGGACCGTCTTTCTCGCTCTGGCCTCTCTGAGAAAGTCTGGGGCGAATGTCGCTTAATACTCCCCGTGGAGGTCACGGACTACAAGCCCGTGGACTCCGACGATAGTACGCGGATTGACATTGGGCTTGTCGACACGAAGTATGACGCAGCTATCGCAATGTGTGGTCGCGCTAGCTACTACCAGCTGCGCGCCCTATTCGAAGTCAAAACGGACAAGGAAGACGTCGCTGGAGCATTTGTCCAATTGTACAAATATTCGCGGCAGCTATTCGCTGAGCAGCACCACTTGCGCTTTGCCTTGGGTTTCACGATCTGTGCTGGAGACGTACGACTGTGCCACTTTGGCCCGAGCAAAGCCGTGTCATCGGATCCCATGGATGTCACCACAAGCAATGGCCGGCATGCATTCATCCAGCTCCTCGTGAACATGTCGCTGTGCGACGATTCGCAACTTGGCCGCGATCCGACCATGCGCTACTTGCCTGCGCTGAACTGCTGGGAAATCGACTGCCCAGATGACAAAGACGATAACGGCCCCAGTCGCGCTGACTCGTCTCGATACTACTTTACAAAAGTCATCTGTGTCGCTGATCGCTTGTTTGGTCGTCATACTCGCTGCTTTCTGGCCACTGCGAACAGACCTGCCAAGAGGCTCAAGGTAGACGAATCGCTGGAAGCAGCAGTTGTTATCAAGGACGCGTTTGCCTTTGCCAAGCCCATTGCAAGCGAAGATGACCGCGACGAGGTCAAGACGCTCAAGAAGATCCGGGCCACGTTCGAACGCGATAACCCTGATAGCATTCTTTACGCCAAGATCGTGGTTGGCGGCCGCGTGAAATTCAAAAGGGGTAGCAGGATCGTCGAGGATACGACATCGACAATGTACACGGGTGTCGACGGCGAGCTTTTAGCAAAAGTCTCCAGTGACTTACTCTTCCGTGCCCACCGACGTATTGTGATGGATACGATTGGCGAACCGCTACGCACTGTAAAGACGGCCAAGGAGTTTGTTGCCGTCATTTGCGACGCTATGCAGTGCCACTACGCGATTGTTGACAAGTGCAAGATTTTGCACCGCGACATATCCGACAACAACATCCTGGTTGTAAGGACGAAAGATGGCACTGTGCGCGGGTTGCTAATCGACTTTGACTGCGCGATAGACGTATCTAAAGAAAAGACGGAAGTGCGAGGCGAGATGACGGGCACCTTTCCGTTTATGAGCTTGAACAACCTCACCTGCTCTACAGTCCCGCGCACAAGTCTCGATGACTGGGAGTCGGTTTTGTATCTTCTATGCTGGTACGCGACGATTGGCTTTGGCACTGGTGAAGATCGCTCTGAGGTACGGGCGCGCCTCAAGGACCTGGATATTGCGCGGTGGCGTAATGGCACACTGGTCACTATTACAAAGGCGAAGCGTTCAAATCTTCGCTACTTCAATACTTTCTATCATGATATTGTTTGCTGGTTCGACGAAAGGGACAAGAATAGCAAGCTACTTCGTGTATTTGCACTCAGACTGTACGAGACCCTTTTCGAGAACAAGCTCGGTAAAGGATATCACGGGACAGAAGGGGAGGTGGATGATCCTTTCATGGCTGCATTTTTGAAGCGTAGACAACATCCCACGTCAGTCAACGCCGACAGCACCAATGTCGCTGACCCATTTGCACTACGCGCGGAAAAGTGGGAGGATATCTCGAAGGATTTGCTCGGCGTCATCAACGATACCAAGGCGGAAATGGTCGAATGGGAGGATACTCCTAGGCACTCGCAGTGATTTTTGTCCTTACCAGTACTTTTTTATCAATAAAAAATGAATAGTTTGGCAATTTGTTGAGATATTATAATCAATCTACTCTCTGAAAGGCAAATTAAGAAACACGTGTTATATGCTCGATGTTAGTACAGCACACAACGACGATTATCCATTAGCTACTAGGTGTTATCTCGCAACCATGATGCATACTGCTTTGGCGCCGCTACCAAGCCTGGCCCCATCATTGCAACTGCTCTCGGCAAGCTATGCGGACAACAACTTCAAAGTCTACAACAGGTATATGGCATCGACACCAGGTCAAAGGGTAAATAGCCCATGCAATATCGTCTTTTGAAAAAGTTAATTTATTGAATATGTGGTAAACTTCAATCTATCGTTTCCATCGACTGAGAAGTCGGTCTATCTAGCTCACCACATGACTTTTTGCAGGTGAGAAACTAGTGTGATTGGCACAGCATCATTGCTGCGGAAATTCTACACTGGATTGCCCTCTTCCCTGCCAAAAGTTCTCTTTCTTTATCACTTTTATATATTCAAATTCGCTTTTATTTTATTTTATTTATTACTTATTCTCCTTCCCAGCCATTTTTTGTATTACTTCACTCTTTAAAGCCCCTTACATGCACCAAATGTCTTCCAACAATGGTCGCAAAAGGTAAGAACCTTTATACACATTTCACAGCTTCCAGGCAATTAGTCGCGTTTCAAACCCAAAAAGCTTGGCTGCTAATACTAACAAAACGGCGTGTCTCATAATATAGACGTCTGAGTGCTCCTCTCGAGGACGAAATTGGCCAAATGATACTACGGCGACGCCATGGTCGTGGCACAGATACCGCCACTGCGCTTCGGACAGCCCAGCCCAGTGCTGAGCGCAACCCCGAGCAGGTGGAAGAGGGGGATGATACGAGGAACATTCCTACTGACGATATGTCGATGCGTGCTGTTATCCGACAGCCACAAACAGCCGAATCTAGTGCCGCTGTTGCCGATATGCCGCACACTCCAATTGGTCAAACAGGCCCTAGTATGGCTAATCTACGTCCTAGCGATTCACCCACTCGCGTATCGGGCACGCGAGCAAGTCTAGGAACGCAGTTTGCGGCTAGTTTCAGCGACGACAGGGTTTGTGTTGACAAGACTCTCGTTTGAAAAGGGTTCTGGGACGTAGTGGACAATACATCTCGCATCTGCCTCCCGCGCCGGTCAGGCAAGACGTTCAACTTGCAGCTGCTTCAGCTTTTCTTTAGCCCATTGCCTGAACTCGATTGCTTGGGTATAATGCCTGATGACGACGACTCTGGCCGTGCCACCATGCTCAGTCGTACAACGCGCGAATCATTTTTCAAAGAGTCGCTTCTGAAAAAGGTGCATGGCGATTTCTACGACGCGCATTTCATGAAACACGCTGTCATTTTTATTTCGTTTGACTCCTGCGACACAAAATCGATTGGAGGTATGATCATCGATTTGTGCGGGGCCATTTCCGGTACGGCGTTAAGTCTTTTAGAAGAGCTGAACCACTCTAAAGCGCTAATATGTCCTAATGCACAATACGCCGAAAAGAACTTACGCACATGCTTGGAGACGGCCGAAAGAATCAGTGGCATGTCTGAGGATGAAGCAGCGCGTTACAGGGTACTGCCCTCAACACTATTTAGTGCACTATCAAAGTTCGTTCGTCGGCAGTTTGGGCAATACATTTTGCTCCTCGACGAGTATGATATTCCGTTTCTGAGTCTACTTGAGGGGAATTGGGACGAGGCTGGCCGAGACCATGCATCATCCATGCTTGGAAAACTGTTCCAGACTATGTTCAAGGTAAGCACTATCTAAAATGTTGACTACATGTAGCAAGTTTAATGGGCAGCACTAACTGTATTCCCTTATTTAGGGAAACAAGGACAAGCTCAAGGGGCTTATGACTGGCGTATTTGAGATGTCGATGATCAAGATGGGCTCTGGCCCTAACAACGTCAAGGACATACAGCTTATCCCGACGTCAACAGCCGAAGTTTGCAGCTCACTCCAGGTCTCAGCAGTGCCCCACACAACCGACAGCATTGACCATCTAACAGACGCATTTTGGTTCAATGCCAAAGAGGTCAGGAAGATGCTGGAGAACTGTACTGCGCAGTTCCCTGGGTTTACCGAGTACCACGATGACGTCATGGACAAGATCCGCAACTTCTACAACGGATATTACATTGGCCGCTTCAGTGGCAAGTATAACCCTTGGTCGGTCTGTTCGTTCCTACAAAAGCTATGTGACAATTTACGCCTATGCCCACAACTCGACCAGGCTACTGTCACACGCGTCATCAAGTCTAGCGCACAACAGTTCTGGGTTAAAACTGGCTCGACCAAGCTCATTATGGACCAATGCAAGCGATATCGCGACGAAGCCACTGGTCTCCTGAACAAGCTGGTCGTCGAGTATGAAGAGCGCAACTACCAGCCAACAGAGGTACAGCTGGCACCACGGCCCACCCTGCCAAAATCCATATCACTTGGCGACGCTAACCTTGCAACTTCATACTTTGAGGGCAGCCAGTTTTCTCGCGCCGCCTTTCTGAGCATATGTCTTCAGGCCGGATACCTGACCCGCCGCACTGCATTTACTGTCTGCATTCCGAACGAGGAACTTGTGCTTGTGTGGCGCAACATGCTGGCGGAGCTCGTGATAGGCGAATCGTTGACAAGAGGTCCTCAAGAGCTGACGCGGGGTGAGATATTGACTGCTCTGTGGCAGAACAACACGCAGCGCTTACGCGACCTGATCGTTTCGTCGCACCAAGTGCTGGTCGGTCGTGCCAGGTTCAAAGAGAGTCAGTTTGCGAACCACGCGGCAAACTCTCTCAAGGCGGCAGCTATGCTCGGCGCACTGTCACACAACGATGCAGAGGTCGGTATTCTCACAGACACAATAGTCATCCGCGAACCCTCGGCTGGCCAGGGCCGCAGCGACATGGTTATGTACCTAGCTAGCACAACGAATGCGCCCAGGCAATTTGGCGTTATTATCGAATTCAAGTTCATCCCTAGTGAAAAGCTTGGAGATGACGAGTATTGTAAGGAACTCGCGGACAAGGGATTGAAGCAGATCAACGACAGGGCGTATAAAGACATTCTCGGAAGCTGCCTTGAGTGTATAACAATCGGCTTGGCGATTGGCATAAACACTGCCGTCGTGAAATCACAGCTCTACAGACGCGACACTACCCTCAGTGACTGGGACGCCGTAAACTCTCTTTTAAATCCGCCTTCTAATTGACTTTAAGCACATTGCAAAAGTTACATTAAAAAACTAAAGAGTAGCGAAAATTAACGAAAAAGAGAGAAAAAAAATTAGAGAAAAAAAAATTCAAATTGGCGACACCTGAACTATCACAGCAGATCTGAGACGCGTAATCTGATCTGTCACCAAGCATAAAGAAAATCCAAGCGGTGACGTAGGGGGCAAGCGAATGCCATTGATGCTGCGCCCATGGCTCTAAACAAGAACGATATGGCTAGTGCGATTAAGATTGCATTGGTCATCGACAAGATCTACACCTAATGCCTTGGCGGATGCTCGCTTATTAAGCAGCTCATGTCCCAAATACTCGAGTACACAGCAGATTAGAATTGTGAATATCTAAATAACCTAACTAGTAAATTACTTTGAACTACAAATGATCTCTAAAATTGGCCGTCATGCTGGGGGTGGCTATAAATGTGAGGAGAACAAGCGAGCTACACGAGTGTCATCACTTGGTGCTCACAGATGGATAGCAAAAAAAAGGGACACCTTGTGGACAACTTGCGCCGAGTCTTGAGCGTCCATGTTAGTGACCGTGGGTACTTTTACAATGTGTTAGCACTAAAAACAATAGCAACAGTACCTCCCTGCACCTTGGCCATTGACCGAATAAGCGTGTTACGCGCGTCGTGGAACAGCGCGTCGGCCCACGTGATCAGTCCAATGACGACACACGCCTGCCGGATGTCCCGGACTCTCAACACCCAAATGCCCTGCCGATAATAGATGATCGCCCGCCTACAAAAAAGCACAACTCAGCGACACTAAAGGTAACGGGAAAGGCGAATTTCCGTCTGTGGAAATGGGCCATGAAAAAGGCTACATAAACATTAACCCGTCGGCTTCCAGAGTAAGATCCCTGTTCTCACTTTTATATACGCTTATATTTATTATATTCTATACGCTAAAAAGTTCGCTTCGCTCACTAAGTAACAGCGGAAAGAACTGAAACGGCGTAGGGGTGTACATTTTTATCTTCAGCTACTTTTGAATAATAATAAAAAAGAAAATATTGAGAAGGAAATAATAGATTTGTAGACAACATCTTGTTTTTTATAATTGTTGGCTACGGAGCACATATGGACAGCTTGCATCATAAATTTATCGAAAGCAGTTAATTCACAACTACCAAGCCACAGACTGCATAGTCGGAATCTGGGCATGTCAGAGCCAGCAGCCACGCACATTTGACGACTAACTCATGTACCTATTAATGACAAATCGCAGCGAAACTGGATAGTTGGAAACTGACAATGTTTCATACAGGCAAGCAATGAGCGCGAGGTTCAAATTATAGTACAAGGTAATAAGAACACTGTGGCCCAACTATTATTGCTTTCTCTTCTAAAAAAAATCAATTTATTCTAGCAATTCTGCCAGCCATTAAACAGCAAGCGATGCAAGCGGGGTACATAAGGACTAAACCTGCCCAAGTTAATATACTCCTTTAAATCTTCCATGAACGACTCGCGCTGCTTCTTATCTGTAGAAACGTAGTCAAAATTGGGGCAAATTAGCGCCAGCAGCAACATGCACTCAATGTCACCTGTACGATATCCATCTGTGCAGTGCTCGAGATGCCAGCACCTGAATCGCTTGCCAATTGGGGCAAAAGTAGATACCATATATGCAGGGAGTTTGTCCATAGTGACACCAGTATGCTTTGGTCCAATCCGTGGTAATGGTGCGTGTAGGTCCGATAGAAGCGGCAGCGATTTGACCAAGGAAACAACTTGCTGAAGGTCAAATTTTGTTCTTTCTATCGACAGAACTTGAATAGACGTGTGGTCACCAGTTAATGAGAGAGCCGACAGTAGTTAATCACCAGGCGGTACTCCAATTCTTTGTACGGCTGCTCCTGGGCCAATGCTTAGAGCATATCGAGCTCCTTCCGTGTATGTGGCAAAAGTGTCAGGCACAAGCCTACCCAGATGTCCAAATACGACACATTGGAGCCTTGGATGAGTGGTCGGCATAAAGATGCCATCTTGACGAGCCATAGCCACAAAAAGACTGTCTGCTTGTAGTGCGAGACTCTCAAGTGTAGTGGAGTTTCCCCTGAAAAGCGTGTCGTCGCCAAACGGGTATTGGAGTCTAAGAGTTAGAGACCAAAGGAAAGGGAATGGTACAGCTCCAGGAAAGACGGGTCGCCTTGGTATCTCATGAAATTTAAACTCGCACAGATTCAGGGTGTGCAAGCATGGATACGTTACGTAGCTACCGCCAGAGTTCTGAATGAGATCAGCTAGTTCATTTAAACAAAGTGACTGAAGGTACAAAGACTGTAACGTCTGTGCATTCTGCCGTGCCAAGTGCGCAAATTGGCCGCTGTCAAATTTAGCCCTGAAGCTGATATGTACCAGGTCTCGTATTTCGCCCAACCGCCACTCCACTGGCAAATCTCTTCCGTTTTTGCAAATATACTTGACTCGATTGCCAAGCCGATAGAGCCGCGTGACCAAGTCGTTAGTATGGTCATCACGAGCATTGACAGTCACGAAAGGACCACTCATATCTACGCTGACTTCTCTGGCCTTGGGAATCATATGTTTAATCCACAGCACGAATGCGATGACGTTTGCCCGATATGCATCGTATATGTTATCCGACCCCTTCGATTCGTCTGAATCCTCCCACTCGCTTGAGTGTTCTACCGTGTACAATTCAAGCAAGATCCTAAACGAGCGAACCAGCGGAAATGCACATTCTTCGCCACAGTCTCGAGACAGTGTCCTTAGCGCAGCGCCTGTGTAGATGTCCTGCTCCCCCACATGGATGCACAGCTCCTTGGCCATATGATACACAGGGTAACCGAGACTTACGCAGCCTTGACGTAAGATCGGATTGCTGGGTAATACTCTCGACTCCCTTTCAACTTTTATATTACAGCGAAGGAAATAGAGCGGGTATGCGACGGCACAAAAGTTTTGGCAGACCCACAGCAGCGGCTTTAACATCATCTTATACTCATCAGAGTTGGCACGGACACCGTCCAAAACCAGACGACTGCTGCCCACGACGTGATTGACGATAAGTTGAACGACATGGGGTGGGATAAGCTGGAAGGGCAAAAAAGTGTGCATTACGTTTGAAATTCGAAAATAATAAGCGAAGTAAAGAAAGGAAAAGAAACGAGAGCAGCGCCCCTCTGTTCAACTTTTTTCGCGGATTGCCATTGACAGAAATCGACGCAGAGTGATTAGTAATAAAATCAACACACAAGCTGGGTTCGAAGACGGCGGAGAAGCAGGCTTGGGTGCTGCCCAGAGCTTTTCTATGTCCAAAGGTCTACCGGCGCCGGTGACAAGGCTTGGCGACCCAAACCACGCCAATTGCAGAGTACTTCCACACATGAGGGCTGGCGCCACTATTAGGCTTTTCGTCAACTGTTTGTACACTGAGGAGTCCCAGATCCAACTCTGATGGACTATGGACTACTTGCCCAACATTGGACAATGGAGGACTGCTAGTACTGGTAAGGTGTACCGTATATGTGAGGCAGCAATCGTGCAAGATTAGTACATCGCGACTGTCAGTTGCCAGGTTGACCACATGTTAGGCCACCACACACACTGCCCGCGGTATTGTTCACGTCATCGAGAGAGATACTGACGTTTGCAATGACAAAACAACAAAGCCTCTTTATTCTCAAGTGGACTAATCGCATAGAGTGTTTTGGAAAAAGACATTCGCTATAGGACGCCCAAGCCACGGCTCCTTTGACGTTCTTCGAGGCCATGCTGATTTCTCATACGCTGCGCAGCTAGTGAGGGGTTTGAGCCGTATTTGGGGGAATTGGACTGCGGCTAGTTTGTTTTCCTCGTCCCCATGACAGGTATAAAAAAGCCCACTTGGAGCTGGTTTCTTTTTCAATAGCTTCAATGCAAAGTACTATTTTGATTTATCTTTTCATCATTTCAACACTCTGGGTCTATTGCCAATATGCAGCGTGCTACGAGGAATGATTCCACCAATCCCTTGAGGATAGTTATTGCATATATTGGAACGGATGGTTGCAAGAAAGCCTCTTTTGCATCTCATCGTGACAGCATAACTAGCCTAGACGCCTTGCTAGAAGGAGAGCGCGATGTTGACCTTCCTGAAGAGTTTGACAACATCGATAGTCTTGTTCGTTCTCAGTATAATGCCGCCTATATTTGGCTTGCGAATATGGACTTTAACACGCCCAACATTGTCAAAGGATGCAAGTATATTCTTGTGGGAAAGGCAATGGGTGAGAACACTGCGGCCAAGTGATGGGCAGTATATTAGTCGAATAGTTCTCAGACAATAATTCCTCACAATTAACAAGTAATATGTTTTAGTGCGGTGAGCGTACCACCTACATCAATTTTTGTTAATGCATAAAGCGTATGTTTTGTTTGTTGAAAAGGCAAGGCCAAGCAGGTAAATATAAGATATACCAACTCCTAATACAGCGCACATTTATTATCCAGACTCTTATAGAGTGCTGGTCAGAGAGCTTGCGCTTGCGAATATGGAGAAGCATCTCCTAAAGGCAGCCTACAGTTATGCTGATGTTGGCTTCAATATGTTTGCGATTAGGTAGATGAGCAAATATAAAATAAAAAGTAAGCGAATAATAGTATAGTAAATAAGCGGAGGTGAGCAATAGCGAACTAAGGAACCTCGATTCCTATCTTGCGGAGAAGCGGGCCATATTTGCTGGCCAGCTCAGCGATCACCACAGTCACCTTTAGTTAAAGCTCAGCGCGTCTCAACATATCAGATAGTCGCCTAATTACCCCATATGTACTAGCCTATCTGTATTGCGATCAAGGTTCATATTCATGTCTGCAATAGCTTACTATGTCACTATTTGTAATTTGTTTGCTTAGATTTTTGTGCTGGTGAGGCTCTAACTATGCCGCTTCTTGGCGTACCGGACAGATATCAAAACATCGATTCCGAGTCCAATCTCACTCGCTTCTCAGATTGATGGCTCAGTACCACACGTTGAGGAGTTATCGGTCAGCGAGTATGTAAATACACTCTGCAAGAAGTGTCGCTCCTTGAACTACAACTTCGGGTATTTGTATGTGCTATATGATGACAGTGTTGTAGGCCATAACGATAACAGGGCCTAGCAAGTGGACAAAAAAGGCAAGGCCAGAGAAACAACTGTTGCTGGTAGACGACATATGCGAGCCCATTGCTAAATTGATATCTAGTGTTCAGGCAGATGATGCTACTCGACAAAGACATTTACTAACACATGCAACGACTATATTTGGAGCCTAAATATTTATTTCTTGAATCAGGTTTGCCAATCCTTTATGCGCGGTAATCCCTGTGTCCACTTTATACTCTATCAGAGTAATGATGATAACATGTTATCGTTAAGCAATTGACATATTTTATTTATTTATTATCAAAACGACCAGTTTTCTGAAAGTAAAAAAAAAACTTTCTAAAATTACAAAAAGGAAAAAAAGCTTGTTAGCCACCGGTGCGCATCGAACTCCTACCAGCAGGGGTCGTAGTAGAGGGTATGCCCAAGCTCGTCGACGTGTCCACTATGTGCATTTTGGGTGGCGCCAGCCTACTCTATGAATACCACCAGGCAGCTGCCAGCGTTGAGAATTTTGCCTTTTTATGCTGCCACACAGACTATTTAATCGAACATTCTCAAACGACACAGGACGACGACATCTCAGACGCCCTACTCACTACGACT
>JANBQS010000292.1:0-22408 GCA_027577415.1 Coemansia sp. RSA 922
CTGTGACAATTAACTGTAGGAGTGCACTTACTGCTCAACCAAAAAATAAAAAGAAATCGTGCTGCAGTTCACTACTACCAATACCACTTTGGCTTGGTGAAGATGACATGTTGGTATATGGGCCAAGAATTAACGATTCTTGGGCGGGCGATATGCACACGCTTGGTTGGAGCAATGATCTTGAGCCACGCCGGTTGACTGTGCGGCCGCAGCTTATTGAGCAGTTCTTTGCTCAAGCAATTTGTGTTTTGCAAAGCACTTGTTTACAAAGAACTCGTTCTTTGTATGCCAGCGGGCATGTCCAACCTCGCTAGCTATAAAAATTTCAAAGCATCCTTCTTTTTCTCCGTAGACATTTTTTCTATTCATATATTCTTTTGCTAGCGTTTTACGAATCTTTTTTTAAAAGGTACCACCCATTTTTCTGACTGCCTGAATGTTTTCTTCCAACTACAAGCTCTTTCTTGACAAGGTTAGCCGCTTGTATCCTAACAAGGCTCTGTATGAAACTCATAGAGCTGAACCAAAGACCCGCGT
The DNA here is from genome assembly GCA_027577415.1 of Coemansia sp. RSA 922. NCBI lineage: Eukaryota > Fungi > Kickxellomycota > Kickxellomycetes > Kickxellales > Kickxellaceae > Coemansia > Coemansia sp. RSA 922. The sequence continues at coordinate 538 of JANBQS010000292.1, forward strand.
AGAGTTGCGCATGATCAAGGCTAGCGCCTTCATTCGCTCAACACCTGAATGGGCCAACCAGGTAAATGATGAGGAAAAGCGCCAAGAGTGGACAACCCAAGTCAAGGACACCTTCAACCTGGCTGACGAGGAGGTCGAATATGTCTTTGAGGAGCTCAAGTACTATGCTCAGCTAAAGGAGAACGGTGTTAGTGGCGAAGAGCTTGGAGCTATTGACAACTCGTGGACTATCAATGCTGAAAGTGACTGTGAGTTGGCTGAAGAGTTCAAGCGTAATGTTGCGGTACTGGAGAGTGACTTTGTTCTTGATGAATCTACTGAGATAGAGTCTACTTTGTTATCTGGATTCAAGGCACTGGTTGATCCGTTCTTGTATTTGTTCTCAGGTGACAACTCGCTGCTACTTGACACTCCAGTAGTAACCCCGGAGGCTGCATTGGACGCCAAACTATCCAGAACCAAGCCTGGGTCACCCAAGGACTGGTCCCAAGCAACTAAGAAGCTTAATGCAATCCTTTCCATCAACAATGGCGCGTTCGATAAGCGTGAAGTAACCGAACTAGTTCAAGCATGTCATGCAGTTGAGCTTGGTGAAGAGTATGTGTGCTGGCTGCCCACTGACTTTCACATTGACAACGACGGGTCCGTGACCATTCCCTCGTACATCAACAATCTGCACCCAGTTCGCTACGCGGCTCTATACCAGACTATTTCCAAGGTATTCGCCAAGTTCATGCCTTTACTAGAGCAAGTGACGACCGACATGGTTCACCCTCGCAGCTTGCGCGCCAAGTTTGACAGAGAGGTGTGCTTTAAGCATGGAGTGGATTTTCCAACCGAGCTAATGCATTATATCTGGGAGGAGAAACCACTCCCAAGTGGATGGATCGAGAATATGCCTTACATTGAGCCAGTTCCAGGACCATTCAGCCCCCCTGACCGACCAATCAAGTCTTATAGCATGCGTGGAATGCCATTACAAGCATCTGTAGAAATTGCTAGCATTAATTTGACCCCCGAGAATCCTGTACATGCAGAGGGTGAGTGGCAGGCGGTGGGTAGGGCTGAGGAGCGTGTATTTGCTGTTGGTCTCTATTTTTACAATGTTGAGAACATTACCAGCCCCAAGCTAAGGTTCCGCGAGCCAGTAGGTGAAAGAAAGATTGTCAACATGGGAGCAAAACTAGAGTTCTGCATTTCTCACAACATCGACGAAGACTATGGAAATGGCTGCTTGTATACACAGGAAATTGGCGAGATCGAGATTAAGAGTGGCAGTTATATTTGCTATCCAAACTTTTACCAGACAATGATGCCCTCGTTCGAACTAGCGGATCCCACACGGCCTGGACACCTAAAGTACATTGCGTTCTATATTGCCGATCCATCCAGTCGACTGATTTCAACAGCACTTGTTCCGCCACAGCAGCCAAATTGGATCAACACAGGTGGCTCAGAAAGTACCATTGAAAGCAATAGCTCTCCTGAAATGTTCAATGCTGCTGAGAAAAGAGACTGTCTTTGGCGCCTACACACAGAGAGCAACAAAGCCGCAGAGGGCAGATTTTCAGTTCACATGACGACTAGCAACGGTGAAGAGGAGGACGAGTACATGATTGTCTAAGTGCATAGAATACAAAAAAGAAAGCATATCTCAAAGGGGTCTCTCAACATGGGTCAAAGAAAAGAAATATGTCCATGAGCAGGATTGTTCCTTTACTACGTACAAAGTATGCATGCCGCCAGACACAAGCACATATTTTGCAATACTGACAAAAGAGAATTTATCATGCATGTGTTTTTTTTTTTTTGCTTTGTCTGTAAGATCGCCTGAAGCATGTCTTCTTTTTTTGTTCCTTTGTCTGTCTCTACCTCTCACCTCTTTGCCTTTATTGTAGCCTTTTGGCTTTTTTTTTGGATGTCTGTATATGCAGACAGTAGTGTGGCGCATAGCCTAACATTCTTTTTTATTCGGCAACCTAGTCAATACAAAGTCCTCCATTAATTAAAAACTAGATAAAAAAAATTGTATCTGGCCTGTAGGTACACTGCTTACATGCCAGCCAAAGCAACACAAAGGGCTGGTAGAGCGCTCTAGGAGTGGCCATATATAAAAGCTACTTTCTCCAGCCCTAATTTTTTATTTTTTGCGAGACATATTCTTTTTCATTACCTTCTTTACACAACCATACACGTTTTTTTTTTTTTCAGTACCCAACCCCCCTACCAACATCCTCCATTTTTTTGCGCCCTCATTTTCCCCTTTACTTCACCATGGTACGTCTACCGACTATCTTTACAGCGCTAGTGCTATTGCTAGTACCTAGCAATGCCGCCCCCACCAAGCAACATGACGTGGCGTACTGGTTCACTCAGCGCGTGGATCACTTTGGCCGTAACAACCAGCTGTGGGAGCAGCAGTACATGGTCAACCACACGTACTACAAGCCAGGTGGACCAATTTTCATAACTACTCCGGGAGACGGCGCCCTGATCAGCTACCACACTAGCATGACCCATCTGACTAGCCTGGCGCAGGCAAACAACGGCATAGTCGTAGCCATCGAGCAGCGCTTCTACGGCAAATCAGCGCCCCTAGCCGACCTCTCAGCTAAAAGTCTAGAGTATATGACGGCGGATAACATGATGGAGGATTTTGCTATGTTTATTCGCGTGGCCAAGGAGAATCCATCCAGCGTTTTCCCCATCACTGTGACTCCCGATGCTCAAGTCGTGTTTGCCGGAAGCTCGTTTGCGGCCAACGTAGCAGTATGGATGCGGTCTACTTACCCGGACTTGGTTGTCGGCGCATGGGCTTCATCTGCATTTGTGTATAACCGTCTCAACAACTACCAGTTCGAGCAGAGTTTCGGGTACCAGCTCAATCAGCTGGGCTGTGGCTCGCAGTATGCCCAGGCGGTGCGTGAGCTAGACGATATTTTGCTGTCCAAAGACGCGGCTAAAATCGACTCGGCGCTAGAGCTGTTTGGATTGCCGCAGCTTTCAGTCGGCGGGTTTGCCAGCGTTGTTTCCGACATGGCAATGTCAGTAGCATCCGACCAAGTGACAGTCTACGGCAACCCAGCGGTCAAGGCAGTATGCGCACACTTTGACAAGGACACGCCGGTACTCGATTCGTACGCAAATGTCGTCAAAGCAGCAGTCAAAAGACTCGACTACTCGATGACGGATCTGTCGTCCATGGGCAACCAGAGCCGATCGGCCGAAAAGATTACGCTGAACCAGCCCAATCGCCTAAACTACTACATCTCTTGTACGTGGTTTTCAAACTGGATGACGGCAACACCCAAGAACTCGGGACGTGAGTCGTATATTTCCCAGCTCGTGACCCTCGACACATATCTTTCCGAGTGCCAGAACAGGTTTGGCAAAGACGTCGACTATATTAGCAACGTCGATGCGTTTAACAGGAAATGGTTCTACCCTCTCCACTCGGCCACCAACATATTCTACACCGTCGGATCGCTCGACATTTGGCGCGGAAGCTCCGTCGCACCAGTCACTGGCAACATTATCAATACCAACACCAATTCGCATATCGAGGTTATCGAGGGCGCCGCACATGCCCAGGATTTTGACATGGAGAGAGTCTCTGACATTCTCAGTGTCAAAAGAGCGCGCCATATTGGAGACAAGCTAGTCCAGAAATGGTTGGGCCGCAAGAACAGGCACATTCGCCTCGAGCAAGTAGAATAGACACAATTTTCGTATTACCTAGTAATAGCCAAGACTTTCCTTTAATACCAGCTGTTGCTGCTGTGCTGCCATCGGACCAAATCCAATGACCTCCATAGTGAACGTAGCGCTGCCAGCAGTCAGGCTCCTCAGCGACGACGAGTAGCCAACCATAGTGCTCAAAGGCACTTCAGCGACCAGCACTTTGGTAGCATTAGTCGAGTCCAAGCACTCGGCGTCAGAGTCATCAAGACTTAGAACCCGGCCCTTGCGCGCGCCATTGAGATCGCTGAGCACAGATCCAATATGCGACTCTGGACACAAGATAGTAGTCTTGGCAATAGGCTCGAGCAACACTGGGTTGCTCAGCTTCAGCGCCTGGAAGAACGCCTGGCTGGCACACGCGCGATAAGCAGCAGGTGTAGACAAGTCCTCGCCGAAATACTGAACGTCAGTGACGCGGATAGCCGTGTGAGTGACAGGGAATCCCAGCAACGTGCCGCGGTACAACGCGCTACGAATACCCTCGGTAATCGCCACTAGCACGGCCTCGCGCTGGCTACCAGACTCGTCCATCCCAAGCGACTCTGGCACATCGACGTCAACAGAGTTGCTGTCAGCACAGGCATCAGCATCGGCAATCGGCGACACTGTGACGCGCATAGCAGCCTTCACTGCCTTGTTGGCAATATCCTTGGCGTACACAAACTCTGCCGAAGCCTCTTGGCCAGCCATCTCGCGATAAGACACGCGCATCTGGCCAAACGAGGCGTTGATCTTCATGTCCTTGAGCATGCGATCGCGGACGACCTCCAGGTGCAGCTCGCCCATGCCGCTGAGCAGCGTCTGCCCGGTCTCCTCATCGTGAGATATATGCAGAGACGGGTCCTCCAATGTCATATTGGCCAGGGCCTCATTCAGCGGGCGCACGTCTTGAGGCGAGTCGGCTTCAACAGCGCAGAAAAATACCGGCGGAGGCACGTCGATGCCATGCAATTGCAACCCAATCGCCGGCTGCTCCGTAGTGTCGCTGACGCCGGCCATCATCTTGCTGTGCTTCTTACTGCTGGATTTGCTCGACTTGCTCAGCGACGAGTGCTGCGGGTGGAGCAACGTGTCTCCCGTCTTGGTCTGCTTCAATCCCAGCACTATTCCAATATGTCCACATGCGATTGAGGATATTTCCTCGGGAGTATCTGCATACATTTGTAGCAGCTTCGTTGCGCGCTCCTTAACGCCGCCCCTGGTTCCATTGACCAAGGTCATCCGCGAGTCAAGTGTGCCAGAGTATACTCTGACAAAGACCATGGGTCCGCGCTGCTGGTCGACGATAACCTTGAACGCAAACGCGACAAGCTTTTCGCTGGGATCCAAATACGCTTGCATACTGTCCTTAGAGTCAGCCTTGGAAAGCCGATCGGGACTGCTGGCAGGCGACAGAGCTAGCGACAATGGTCGGTCGGTCGGTGCAGGCAGGTAGTCGATAATGGCATCGAGCAATGGCTGCACCCCGATATTACGGAACGACGCGCCAAGCAGTACAGGTGAGGCCTGGGAACTCAGCGTAGTGCGACGAATGGCCGCGCGCAACTCAGCGGTAGGCAAACGCAAGTGGTCTCCATCTACGTCGTCACCCAAAAAGACATCGACAATGTGCTGGTCGATTTCCGCCAGGGCCTCCACCAACTGCTCGCGGGCATCGGCAGCCGCTTGGAACGAAGGGCCATTACCTGCGACCAGTTTTTCTCGCCGAACAGTAGCTCCCGTACTATCCTTCCTAATATCAAATACGACTCGCTCCATCCCGACGACATCCAGCCAGCTCTCCAACGTCCCGCCCTCCAGCCTCTCGTCACCTGTATACTCTGGGATCATCAGTACCAAAGGTCGAGCACTCAGTTTGGCCTCAATATCTCTAACTGACTTCCGCCAATTAGCTCCATCCCGATCCATTTTGTTGACAAATATGATGCGCGGAATCTGGTATCTAGACGCCTGCGTCCATACCGTTTTGGTCTGCGCCTGGACGCCCGACACTGCATCGATGATAGTTACAGCGCCGTCTAGAACTCTCATGGCACGCTCTACTTCCACTGTAAAATCAACGTGTCCGGGGGTGTCTATTAAGTGAAGCTGGTGGTCGCGCCAGCCGAATGTGATGGCTGCCGACTGGATAGTGATACCTCGTTCTCGCTCGGCTGGCAGGTAGTCCATTATTGTGTCGCCGTCGTCGACATCGCCAATACTGCGTGTGAACCCGGCGTAGTGTAGCATGCGCTCGGTCGTCGTTGTCTTTCCTGCGTCAATGTGTGCTATAATGCCGATATTGCGTACTCGACTCAGCGGATCGACGGCATCTGTGGTGAAGAGCGCACGGTGTCGCTGTGCACTTATCACTGGACCAAGAGAGGTACGAGTGGTGCGTAGAAAGACCGGAGTATGCAAGTGCTTACCAGCGGCAAGGCACCCTCTGAGTATCATTTTACACAACAAGATTAGCAAATAGAAATTTATACAAGAAAAGACAAAAAAGGAAAAACATATGCTTCCTTGATCGATCCATCCAAGCTTACTAGAAAGCACGAACATGGCTTGATTTATGTGATTTGATTGATTTGTGATTAGCAACGTAAGCACGAAAGTATACGCGCAAGCCAACATTGCAAATTGTAACTTTTGTCTCTTTCTAACATTTACTTTATTCATTGTTTTTTCTTCCTCTTCAGGCCTCCCATTTTTTTAATCTCCAAAGATGAATCACGCGCAATACCTGGGAATGGGCGGAGGCCATGGAGATTTGACTGACAACAAGCTAGCTGACAATTCGGAGACCATCCACATATCGTCACTCGCGCTTTTAAAAATGCTCAAGCACGGAAGAGCCGGCGTACCCATGGAAGTGATGGGACTTATGCTTGGTGAATTTATCGATGAGTACACTGTCCGCGTTGTCGACGTATTCGCCATGCCCCAGTCAGGAACCGGCGTATCAGTTGAAGCCATAGATGAGGCGTATCAGGCAGCGATGATGGAGATGCTCAAACAGACTGGTCGCGCCGAGTCAGTCGTCGGCTGGTACCACTCCCACCCTGGTTTTGGCTGCTGGCTATCGAACGTCGATATAGGCACGCAGCAGGCCTTTGAGCGCCTAAACAATCGCGCGGTCGCCGTAGTCATTGACCCAATCCAATCAGTACGCGGTAAAGTAGTCATTGATGCATTCAGACTAATTGAATCGGCTAGCTCAGTGACCGGCGTGGAACCTCGCCAGTCAACGTCAAACATCGGACAACTGCACAAGCCCTCTATCCAGGCGCTTATCCACGGACTGAACAGACACTATTACTCGATCGCTATTGATTATCGGAAGAACGAGTTGGAAGAAAAAATGCTCCTCAACTTGCACAAGAAGCAGTGGTCCCATGGCATGACTCTCAACAGCTTTAATGCTCACTGCTCGTCTAACCAGTTGGCTGTTGGAAAGATGTTGAGACTAGCAGAGTCTTATACAAAGTCCGTCCAGGAAGAACAATCGTTGTCTGCTGACCAGCTCAAGACCCGTCATGTTGGAAAACAGGACCCTAAGCGTCACTTGGAGTCGACCGTCGAAGAAGTCATGGGTAACAATATTGTCCAGACCCTAGGTACAGCTGTCGACGAGCAAGCCCTATAAACACACTAGGGTTTCTTTCTTTCTAATATACTCTTTTTGTTGAACTGACAATATGCTTTTTTTACTTTAAAAAATGAAATGATAGACTTGGTATAGTGCAATAAAGGGGGGAAAAGAGAGAGGAGGGTTGTTCATTTGTGCATAGAGAACCGTTGCTCATGAGCCAATTTATCAATAGACAGACGGTCGATACCAGCCATAAAACGCTCCATATCTGAAGCGCGACGTCCTCCTGTATGATAATCCTGGTTAGCGTACCGCAAGGCACCCATTCTACTGACAGCTGAAACTACCTCTGCAATCTGCATACTCCGACGCTTAGCTGGAGTCAACTCCACACGTTGCGATACCATGGGTGTAGAGATACGTGCCTGCAAGTCCATAATCTCCTCTATATCTCTGGAACAGTACATAGTATTAGAAACTGCCAAAGGTTGTGGACTCAGTAAATAGGCACGAGAGTCGGTTGAAGCGCGTGTATCCATTGACCGTAGTGACTCGCAGTCATCAAATGAAAACATTTTTTAGAGGAGTTTGAATAAAAAGGAATGCAGAAATAAAAAAGAGGTGTCTGAATATAACGAGGGATGAAGGGAAAGGGAAGAGAGGGATTGGCAGCATCCTGTTTTTTAAAAGTGTCCGTTTAGTCACAAGCCTCTCTTTTTCGCTGCTCTAATGAGGGACGAGGGGGAGATGCATTGTTCGCGTCATGGACGAAGAAGAAAAAAACCGGCTTTTGCTTGTAACAAATAGGAGGGAGCAAAATGGCATAATGGGCCGTGTATTTTGCGTTTTGTTTGGCAATAGAACAAAGTAAAAAAAACGGCCTGGAAAAAAAATGGACCACTGCCCGGATAATGTTGAAAGACTATTCTATCTTTTTTTGAAAACTGTTACACACATTATGTCCGTTTTGTTTACAGAGGCAGACTGGGATTGATCGCGTAATTTAAGTGGGTGGGCCGATAAAGTCTATTGATTTGAGAGTAGGTGGCTGTATCATTCCCAGGGCACACTGAAGTGAGGGCATTTATGTCGTCATCTGGGGCGAAGGAGTGAGGCACACTTCAAAAAATGGACAAATGTCATATAAAGCCGTACTTTTTCTTTGCCAAATAGTCAACAACCGACGGCACAACAGCGTAGAGAACAGGACCCAAGGCATATTGCCACGGGGTAATCAGCGAGTGTTGCCTCAACGCCGCTGCCCTAACAATCTGCTTAGCACACGAGGCAGGCGACAATTTGCCAGCATCCGATCCGGCCGGCCCACCTCCACCACCCACGTGGATGTCAACAGCCGAGTGCCTTAAATCAGTATTGACAGTTCCGGGATACGCCACGGTGACAGAGATGCCGAGGGCAGCGACCTCCATACGAAATGCATTAAAATACCCAGTGACCGCATGTTTACTCGCTGAATATAGGGAGCGCGTAGGCGCCGCCACAAGGCCCGCGACCGACGACACGACGACCACCGAGCCGCGGCTTTGCGCCAGCAGTGGGATAAACAATCCGGCCACGACAGCTGGAGCCACAGCATTGATATCGAGTATGTGCTGGAGAAGATCCGACGCCCGGTCCGCCCCCTTCCGCAGCTCATCCTCGTCCGTTGTATCAGCGGGCCATAGGTCGGCAATGGGCCGTACGGAGATGGCCCCGGCGTTGAGTACCAAATAGTCCACGCCACGAGCCGCCGCCTCTCTGCGCAATGCCAGCTGAGTCTCGCGCTGTGTGATGTCTCCGACTACTGTTGACACATTGACTGACAGCTGTCGACATGCCACGGCGACCTCTTCGAGCTGCTCTTGACGCCGGGCACATAGTACGAGGTTGGCACCACGCTGTGCGTACTCTAGTGCCAAACTACGCCCTATCCCCGATGACGCACCCACGATAACCACGTTGCAACCGTGCACGCTCGGAGTAGGTCGCAAGTATGCCAGCAATACCCCAGCCGTGCCAACAGCAACAGCAACCAGCAAACTCTGGAATATCATGAAATTTAATATAAATGTTGCGCAAATTAGGAGAAAAAGAAAAGAAAAAGGGAGTTAGCTTAAAGGGGAACTTGAGGAGGAGGAGCAAAACGCTGGTTATGCATGTCAGTGAGTTGATTAATGCGCTCGATAGACTCGATGACGAATCTACGCATATGGTCTCTCGGATGCTCAGCACACTGCATTCTACAGGAAGCTTCCTCGCCCGTCCTAATAACTTCCGTACACCCGTCGACGCGGCCCAGGCGGGCAGCAATACCGACGAGGAACAGCTCGCGGACTTGCTGCGAAGACAGCACCATCCGCTGCTCCATACGGGCATCCGACAATGAGTCCAGCCCATCAGCCACTCGCTCCAGGCTGGCCATGCGTCTGAGCCTTAGCGGCGTGAAATCCTGGTTAGCAAGCCGCCTGGCCTCCAGCCTTCCCGCGCGATGCATAATATCGCCCAGCTCCATCACACGCGCCTGCCTTGGCCGGCGCACCGCACACTGAGAGTCTAGTCGCCAGGCGTTTACGCGGTCTAATTGCGCGCATATCTCAAACCCCTCGCTCTCTTGGTCCCTGGTGGGCTTTTCGCTGTCAAAACTACTGCCCACCTTGCATGTCGTCTCGGAGACCCGGTCTTCAGACAGCTCGCTAAGTGATGAGAGTGATCGTAGTGCAGAAAGCATTATATAATATTTTGCGAGTGGTATGAAATATTTGAGAGAAAGAAAAGATAAAATAAAAAAAGACCTGGGTTTCTTTTTTATATCCCCTTTCTTCCCGTGGGACTTTCTTGCCTGCAGAAGGGGAGGGGAGGGAAAAGGCTGTATTTCTACATGTAAACAGACGTTTCTTGAACAATGTAAAAAACCCAAGAAAGAAAGAGTATTATGTCTTATAGGCTCATATTCAAGTGGCGCAACACAAACAACCTGCCAGTTCCATGTTCCCGCATCAAAGGGTTCTGCATGATGCATGGAGCCGTGTCAGCTTCTGAATGTGTAGTACAAACTGATCCACGTCTACATGTGTAGCCGGGATAGCCAGTATATCTGCTAGCCGCGTGTAGCTCGATTTTACGATACCAAGGCATCTAGCTAATCAATTAAAGTATTTTTGTTTATTTGTAGAGTGAAGCCTGAAATAAATGCGGAGCGCTCAAAGCCCGGCAACGAACAAGTGACAGAGTAGAATTTTTCTTGGCATTTGAAAGCGTGAAGGCAAAATTTGGCGCTGCCAACAGACACACATCCAACATGTGGTTGCCTTTCTTCAAAGAAATCATTGTACTTTGAATTCTGAAAAATAAGACTTTTACCTCCTACCTCACCATTGCTTCAGACAAGGTGCCTTTGAATGATGCTGCTTCTAGCTATAAAGCAGACGGTCATATTCGCTCATCTGGTTGTAATTCAAAAGCAGCATGTTCTTTGTTGGAAAGAAAAATATGGCTACGCAGATGATGATGCCATTGACTTGGGGAGGGGGAAGTGGTAAGAATTAGATCATTTGTTGGCTATGTTTTGCACTCATAATGACACCTTCTCCACAACTGAGGACATATAAAAGGCTCTGCCTGGACAAGTATTGATATTCACTCACCATTGTTCTTATTCCACACACATTACTTGCTTAAACAGCCAACGCCTACAAGTTACACGCCTTACTATGCCTGCTATTATTATTAGGGAGAACTACCTCACTTCATTTGAAGATATTCGTAAGTTTGTTAACGCACAACACCCTGAAAAGGACTACATTGTTTCACTAGCTACTGACGCCCCACGTGGAGGTTTTTACACAGAGACATTTGCGGATACATGCAATGATGACGATATTATTGTCTTGGTGGTTAGGACTGATTATAATAAGTATTTCTTTGATGGCTTAAAGGGGAAGGATGGCAACTGCCTCGTCTCCAATAGCAGACCAGCGATACAGTTATCCTACACTAAGGAAGGAACTGAGGTAGAAACGCTAAAGCTAAATTAATAGGATAGCTAGACGCTAACAAGCAATGGGCTATGCCCTTTGTCAGGCCTAATAATCCATTTAGTTTTATAAGAATTTTTTTTAATAAATAACAAGGCACTGCCCCTTTTTCCTTAACCCTGGCTAAACTTGACCTTTGTCACATAGCCATTGTATGTGACGTCGCACTGATTGACTGAGATGATCATAGTATTTTCCACCAGTATTTATATGTTTTATCCCACTCAGCACTAGGCTGGGAAATCAGGGAGTTTCTTCTCTTGTTTTTCAGAATTTATTATTCTAACATTTAAACAGTCTACTCTTATAACAACCATAGCTCTGGCCGTTTGGCATGGTCGGTGGGCGGGCACCCACTGCTCAGTTAGCCTATGAAAATTGTGCTGATGGACCACAGCGCCCTGCCAGCCATTTGGCTCCTCAACCCGTGACTCCAGTTGCCCACGAGTACCTTACACAGCTCTGCATTCTTGATCCTTTTCTGTACTCTTGATTCTGACGGATACTTTGGCAATCCTGCATCTCGCGCAATATCCACTGGTCTAGGCTCCTTCATTGCCTACCACCTCTTCTTCGACTGTGTGTCTGATGCCTTCCTGAGCTGTGCATCATTCCGCAGAAGCCAGTGTTCTTCATATTCCTTCTCACCTGCCATTATGTGCATCATCCATGAACGCCCCCTTTTTCTTGTACAAACAACCTGTTTGTAGACTCGTTTTTGGATTCCCAATTTGGATCACATTATTTCAAAAGGCTGTTGTTTGTCCAAGTAAACGTTGGATTAGTCTACACAGACCGTTTTGTTATTGACCATGTATCTCCTCATGAAGGATTGGTATGTCTGGCCAACACAGAGGAAGGTGCCGTAGGTTGCGCAATTTTATGAGCAGTCGCAGTGCCAGTTTTTGCCTTGGTCTGGGCCTTGGTCATCTTAGCCTTGGTCGCCATTTCCTTTTCCTCTGCTTTCTTGGCTTTAGCAAACTTTGTGGCAGCTTTGATCGCTTTAGTACAACCAGACTCCAAACGATCTTCCATCACCATCTTGCGTACAGACTCGCTCGTATACTCAAAAATCCTTGCCGATTCTGTGCGGCTTGCCTTGGCCCAGTCGTCACGAGTGTTACGACGCGTATGAGCCTTGGACACAGTTGGCTCGCCCCTCTCTATCACCATAGCCCTAGCCCTCAAAGTACTAGTCACCGTCTCTTTAGCTGCTGCCACCTCCTGAGCGGCTACATTTCATGCTGCTCGGTTGTCGGAAGCATACTTGGGCAGATTGTCTAGGCCCTTGCTAAAGTAGAGTGGCCTCTCACGCTGGAAGTACTGCAACATTCCCAAATAGGCAATATTCCATGCAGCGTTGTGGTCGTGGTCCCATGGGCGTCCACAAGCTGGGTTGGTGCAGCGCCGCACTTTGAACGTACTCTTGGCCTTGTGATGATATGAAAATTTGTCGGCCTCCTCTCCCAGACCGCACATTGCATTTGGAAACTCGTCGTGCACCAGGTCGAGATGGCAATTTGAACATACTCTCAACGTGTTAAACTCCCAGATATATATATGACATGCCAGCCGGCCTCTTGCAAGTACCGACCAAACACGCAGATTCTCAGAGTAGCTCGGAATCCATGACAACTAGTCGAGAACTTTGCGTCACCGATACATATGGTCGTCTTTTTCTTGTCCAGTCCGTACGTCCAATACTGGCATGCCTGGACGATAGCACACCTCTTCCTCCTGAAGAAGTACCACCGGCGTTTACACGTCGCAAGGCTCATGCGGATATTCAGCAGTTCACAGTAGAGCCTGAATCCGTACAGATCTTTCAAGTACTGGAGCGCCATCTCGGCAGTCGATGTCCTCGAATCAGGCACCTCTGACATCCAGTCATGAAGACCCCTGACGCTATCGATATCACTCTCACTGTTGGCAATTCGTGTATCATTGCCAATGTCGGTGTAGTAGATACTAGCCGAATAGGACCTGTGCCAGGTGGGATCGCTGAGCTTTGAGAGAATTCTGACTTTGCTCTGGTCTAGAATATTTTTTGTTGTTGAGAAATGTTTGATTTGCTCTAGTCTATATTGCTTCCATGTTTTCAAGCAATATGCGCCAGAGTGATCGTTTGCTCTCCCCTCTAGTGACATATAAAATGACTGGGGGGTTTTCTCCCAAATTGAAAAGCTCAGCCATTGTCTATTTCTTTGCCTTGTATTTCTATATTCTTATATATCAGTTTTAACTAAGTAGTTCCAACGCTGCTGTGGATTTATCTGTATGTATATTGTCATTACATCTTCAGAGCTTGGCGACTTGTGTGTGTGTGTGTGTGAAAGTGTTTTTGTTACTAACTATATTTTTTACACTTTCTGTGTGTTTGTGTGCTTACCATTTTTCAAGCGTCTATTATTTATTTCTCAAGATATATCTACTCAAGAGTGGTGGCTATTGTCGGAGGGTTTGGACCAGTATAGACTGACTTGCCCAGCAGCCTTTGGCGTTTACCACCATTGTCAGTCTGCGCAACCTCAAAAGCAAATGCTTAAATATGGAGAGTAGCAGGAGACTGTGCAGGTTATTGGGTACTTGCCCCCTTTTTCTCCGGTCCTTGCCATCGTCTGCTCTCCTAACCTAGCTTTAACTAAGCTTTAACCTAGCACTTCCGATTGACGGGATTAAATCAACACCCCACACTTACTGTCATCGCTCTCTCTTTCACACACTTTCGTTATCTCGACATACATACATATTTATTTATTATTTTTGAAATTACACGCAAAATGCACTCGATCGCTAGAAACATTCGTCAGCTTTCCGTCGTCCATGGCCGGCAGCTCTCAACCACACGGACTCTGGCACGCGATGCCATCAAAAACGGACTGGTCGTAGGCATGTTTGCCTCGCACAAGCTGTTCAACAGTGAGCAGATCCCACAGGCAGTTCAGGACAAGATTCTCCAAGAAGCCCAAGCCCAAGGCAACAAAGCCGATGCCGGGTCCGTCCAGCTAGTACTCAGTCCCGATCTCACCCAACACATAGCCGTAGTCGGACTAGGCAACGAATCGACCAACATGTCAGAGATAGTACGCACAGCGGTGGCCAACGGCGTAAAGCAACTAAAGGCCAAAAAGATCTCCAACATTAATATTGCTCCCATGCCCTGCGCCCATGCCTCCGGTGAGGCAGCTGCATTGGCGAGCTACTCGTTCACGGCATTCAAGACGCAAAAGGCTGAAGAACAGCTACCTACTATCTCCTCTACCGATGCTGAGGAGTGGAATACTGGTCGGGTATACGCGGAGGCGCAGAACTTTGCTCGCGAGCTCATGGCTACGCCAGCAAACTTTATGACGCCGACTATTTTCGCTCGCCGCGTGCAAGACGAGTTGGCCTCCTTGCCCAACACCAAAGTCAACGTATACGATGAACAGTGGGCCCGCGACCAGCGCATGGGCGGTCTGATTGCCGTGTCTCAGGGCTCCGACGAGCCTCTGCGCTTTGTAGAGATTGTCTACCAGGGTCGCCCTGGTCCCGTGTCCCTGGCCATGGTCGGCAAGGGTATAACGTTTGACACTGGTGGGTATAGCCTGAAGCTGGGTAAGAACATGGATCTGATGAAAGGCGATATGGGCGGCGGTGCCACAGTCGTAGCTGCTATGCGCGCCATAGCCCAGCTCCGCCTGCCGATCAACGTTGTGGCCACCGTGCCGCTCTGTGAGAACATGGTCAGTGGTCGTGCGACAAAGGTCTCGGACGTCTATACGTCGCGTGCAGGCCTCACAGTCGAAGTCATGAACACAGATGCGGAGGGCCGCATTGTCCTGGCCGACGCCCTGCATTACACCGTGGAGGCTCACCAGCCCCAGTCTATCGTCGATGTCGCTACGCTGACAGGCGCCATGGTCGTGGCCCTTGGCGAGCTGTACACGGGTGTCTTTACGCCTAGCCCATCGCTCTGGCAGCACATCGACAGGGCTGGCACTGCTACCGATGAGCCTGTCTGGCGTATGCCCCTCCATGACCGCTGGGACGCTATGCTAAAGTCGTCGATTGCTGATCTTTCTAATATCGGGTGTAAAGGTGAGGCGGGCGCTTGTACTGCGGCTGCCTTTTTACGCCAGTTCGTCGATGGCCCGCGCCTGACTCCTCCCGCCATTATGCGTGAGCAGAATAACGATGAGAGTATCCCACGTTGGGCTCACTTGGATATTGCCGGACCTATGGAAGCCTCGACTTTCGAAGGATATCACCACCAGGGCATGTCTGGACGTCCCACGCGTTTGCTCATCGAATTGGCCAAACAACTATCTGCCGAGTAATTAATCCTCATATATAAGAATAGTATTAAAAAAGAGTTTAGGGACAAATTTAGGAGGCTGCCTTGACGGCCAATGACTTTAGCACAGACATGAAGGAGCTGAAATTGACATCATCAGTGAGAACAGCCTCGCCACCGCCATACTGGTTAGCGCTATTATACGACGTCGACGGATTGAGTTTGCTCACCAAGAAACGAGCCTGAGAGCCGTTCTGGTCACACACAATGTACCTGGGGATAGGCATGCGCTCGACCAACAGGCCCTGGGCATCCTGGACGGGGGCCTCCAACAATAGCTTCAAGTTCTCGTACTCTGGCTGCTCATGGTACCCGGCCTTCCGCCACTCAGCGATAGTTTCGCCATGCCAGATCAAAATATGGAAGAAAGTATCAAGCAGCAAGACGACATCGTTCTTCATCGACATAGAGTCCAACTGAACAGGAGCCGGCGCACCTTCGAATCCATAGGACATCAACGAGGGCTGGATCATAGTCAGTGAGTTGCTAGTATCCTCGCGGTACAGGCAGTGACGGTAGAACGCGGTTTCGTCAGGCGAGCTGTTGAATACCTGGAGGAACTGGGAGCGGCGCAAGTGGTACATGAACTGCGGGTAGATAGAGAAATTGGGGCCCAGGCGGAAGCTAGCCGCATCGTCTCTACGGTAGTCGCCGAATTTCTGGCACAGACGGATAAGCATCCGGTCGAGCCACCTCAGGACATCAGCGGTCTCGTCAATCTCGGCCTTGAACACGGCGATACGCGACATGAGCACCGCAGCTGCCTCCTGGTCAAACGACGCGGGGATCTCGGGCGACGAGCCCTCCGCCCAACTACGCGCAATAGTCGTCACACGCATCCGGTACTGTCCGCTCGAGTGCTGGTACGTGGTCACGAACTGGATCAACCCACGACTACCTGGCTGCAGCGCCTGGCTCTGCTGGTTAGCCACCTCAAAGTAAATTCCCACCGTCGTGCTTGGACTCACAGCCGCCAGCCTCCACGCCGACGTATTGCCAATACCAATCTCGGTATCCGACACAATGGCGGTCTTCTTGTTGGCCGAAATACCAGGCCCAATCAGCCCGCAGACCTTCAGCTCCTTGGTCGTCTGTACTTCCAGCGTCGCGTTGAATCCCATCAACAAATGACCAGGCTCCTCCTTCTCGTCCTTCTCCTCTTTTTCAAACACGCGCTGGAACGACTGCTTGAAAATCGCTGTCACAAACGAGTCCGTCAGAACCATGCAGCCGCCAGTCCAGTTGACCAGGTACTTCATTTCCGCCAGACCCACTTGGTCAAGGCACCCAGAGAAAATGTCGATCGCGTGTCCAGACGCGGCGGACCGCTTAGCCATCCCTTCGTAGAACTTGACTGCCTTGCGGTAGTACCGATCCGTCTCTTTCTCGATATCGTGGTGGCTGCGAATAGGCTCCTTGAGCTCAGGACCAACAACCATGCCCGGTCCCTGAGTAGCAGGTCCACCGCAGAACAACATGATACGACCACCGGCATTGGGGAATGCCGACTCCATCATACCTACAGCAACCGACATGGCAGCGCCAGTGCTACGCAGCGGACGCTTGTCGTTAGCCACGGGCCACGGGTCGCGCTGCAACTGCTCAAGAATGCTGGTCAGAGTAAACTCGCACTGCTCAACGGCCTGCACAAACCTATCAGCCCCAAACGTCTGCTGAGGCAGGTTCTGCTGCTGCTGCGGCGCCCCCGGCTGGTTGCGGATACCAGAGCCAATACCCAGCATCTCCTGAACTTGCTTGGCGTTGTAGTCCTTGGATCCACGGAACACATACGATTTGGGACAATCCTGGTATCCCAACTCGTGCAGCTGCACCATAGTGCCAAACGTAATCAACCCGACAAGCGCATTGGGTGGCAACAGGGACAGTGCCAAAATCAGGCTGTCCTTGAGAGCCTTGAGCTCATCATCCTCCAAGCAAATGTCGACGACAAACATAAAGACAGGCGCCACAGGTGACTGACGAGACAGGCCATACTCGATGGTGGTAAAGCGTGGCAGCAACTCGGGAGGCAGATTGTGCGCCGAAATGTCCTTGTAGTGGGGTGGGAACTGGTTGCGCTGCAGGCAAAATGGACAAATCCACAGCTTGCCACGGACGTCAATCTGGCAGTATGGGTTAAGGACCGCGCGACAAGGCGCCTTGCACATCACTGGCTCGTACATCACTGGAGGAAACTCGGGACGCTCCTTAAGTGGCGTGTACAGAGTCGACACGGGAACTACACTGCGAGTTGCCTCGATACGAGTGTTGGGCAGGACATTCCACGAACAGCGCACGCCATCTTGGTCCTCGATGCCTTCGAAATCCATTCTCTAAAAGTAAATGCTAGCTCTTTGCGAAATTAAAATATTAAACGTGAGCGAGATGAAGAAAAGAAACGAAAGCGGCAAGCGAAATAACGACTTTACATGCTCTAGGAACCTGTACAGCTTTGGCACGTTATCATTGGTTGGTGCCAGAGTAACAGTAGCGAGCCGCACTGCTGTCCCTTTCCCATTCATCCGAGCCGAACCAACACCCGTCATATCTCGCCAGCCATCATCTCTCGTTCTCTCAAAAGTGTGTCGTTTTTACTTTTTGTTGCTAATTTGTTGTACTCTTAGAAATGAAGTCTACTTCACACACCGATGCGGCCAGCGAAGGCGGCAGCAGCAGCAGTTCATCGAGACTACCAGACCACAAGCTCTACCCGATCGACGCCAACGGCATTGAGCTGATGCTAGGCGGTATGGCCAGCGCCATGGCCCTAGTATCGCCACGAAAGAGTCTAAACATCTACGACAACCCCGTAAAGTACCTGAGCATAACCGCCACAGTCCTGTTTGGCTACTATGCGATCCTTGCCTTTGCCGGCATATACTGCTTCAAAGCGCCCACCAGCCGGCGAAGGCCCACGCCAGCAGGAGCTCGTATCACTGCAGTTATCTACATGGGGGTTGCCACATTAGCTGCCTCTCTAGTCATTTCCCTCGGTCTAGTGTTGTTTGGCGCTCCGTTTGCGTCACAGCATGCCGAGACTTTTATGGCTGCACTAAACATGGCCCTATTGGGCGTTACGCCCGCGATCCTCACGCTCAAACCCAACCCGGAGGCATGGAGAAAGGCCCTAATCAGCGGTGAGCCAAAGTCGGTCCCTGAACTGTGGGCAGCTGGCCTCTTCTGGTCTACGTTTGTAGCGAGCTGGGCGGCCGCTTACTTTATTCCCTTGGACTGGGACCGCCCCTGGCAAAAATGGCCTATCCCTATTGTTGGCGGCGCATTTCTAGGTAATCTCGCTGGCCTGCTATACGTCCTTTTGCGCTGCTTTATCTTACCTTTGGCCCGGGCTGATTATGCCGAGACCGAGCGCTCAAAGCGAGACATGGTCCGCGAGCTATCAGAGCCATCAGCAACCAAAAAGGAGTTGTAAACACCCCCTCACAAAGGAATGTGAATGAATAACATATATAGTATATAAATCATATGGCATTTAAATGGCAAACTTGGAGTGTCCAAATGACAGGGGCGTCGGAGAAGGAAGTTGAGCGATCATCAGCTCCTTAAACGTGCTGGCATCCAACACCACCAGACAGCTGACAATGCGCATGCTGTCGAAAAACACGGACAAAATGTATCCGTCATCCTCGACATCACTGCGCGGCACAAACACGGGCTCCGAGGGATAGCAGTGCTTGCGAGACCACACGAGCGGCTGCGCACTAGCATCGTTGGCGTTGAGTTTGACGATGCAATTATACATCGTCGTGCTAGTCAGATGAGCCGCCAGTCCACGCAAACGCTCGACATGGCTAAGGCCGTACAGATAAGTATAGGGCTTGGCAGCTACGATGGGATTGACTCGAGCGAGCTCCACAGGCTCACTGCGAAGCACCAAGCTGTGCGCCGGCGGGATCAACGTAGGACGACTCTTGGCCTCAACGTACCTTGTCGCCTCCAGGGAAATCCTGTTGAGCTGGTATCTCCGCACTTGGCCCGACGGGATCGAAAAGTCGACGCTAGGCCGGCGCAAGTCCTTGATTTGCAGCTGGCGCAATACTCTGTCGTCCTCGTAGGCAACCAAGTCGATGGAAACCGAGTCCGTGGCAGCTTCCTGCACGGCGTTGATCTGATGCAAGCCAAAGAATGCAGCTGCCTGGTAGACGCACTGCACGCGACGGTACTCGCGACTGATCACATAAAATACCACGGGCTGACTACGGTCAAACGTCAACGTCTGCAGAAGCGAGTCGCTCCACCGATAAGAGACACCACCGACTGGCGCCGAATATGGATAGACTGGAACAATAATGTAGTCCTGGGTGATAGCAAAGCTATGCAAGACCGAGGCTTGGGCTTCGAAACTGGCCACGACATAGCCCTCGGGCTGCGACTCGCTGATAGCCACAACCGAGTACGTTGTAGAACGGAAACCAATGTCTTGCAAGACTGAAAAGTGCTCCCGCGTATTAGAGTCGTACTGCATATGCGGACAGCTTAGCGAGCCCTTGAATGCGCTGTTAATGTCCTTAAAATCCACAATAGCTCGAGGATGCAAGGCAACGGGGTCGATGTTTTGCAGCGCGCCAACATGGTTTGTACACACCACGGTTTGGCTCGAGCCCTGCAAGGGAACAAACAATTCGATGCTCTGGCTACAGCACTCTCCCTCGGGCGTCGCATAGTGGGCTTGCTTGGGAATAAACTTGGTGAGGAATGTCTGGTTGGTCTCCGACATGTACAATGCCCCTGGAACCTTGGTATTGACCCCATGCTCCATCTGAATACGGCTCGACAACTGCTTAGCCAGCAGCCGCGAACGATGCTCAATGGTTTTCTCAGTCGGATTAAACGAAATCTTGGTCAACAGCGGCAACGCGTCCATCAAATGTCCAAACGAAAATGACCGAGTAGCCTGCTCCAGTTCTCGCTGCACGTTATAGCTGACCTCAAACTTTCCAGGCCCAACGAGATACAAGCTGCCACGCAAGCCCTCGGGAAAGGCACCATTCAACACTCGCAGCTCGCTGGGCGTCGTATGCTCACGAGCACTCGAGAGCCCGCTCCGCATGATCGCAATGTCTTCAGACGATATATTGCCGTGCGCCGTTTGCTCGCGTTGCTGGCGCCGCTTCTCTGCTGCACGAAACAAGCGCTGCTGCTTCTCTTCAAATGCCTCCACTGGATCCATTTCGTCGTCGCTGACTTGTACGATCTCTGGACGCAAGCTTGACCTCGATCCAGACGAGATGGGACTCGCCAAATCCCTTAATGGCGGGCTAAAAGCGGTTCGCTCAGACTCTGCCGATCTCTGCGCCGCCCAATGCACACCTTGCGACTGCATAACATCGCTATCCTTCAGCAAAGAGGCAGAATTGGTCGTACTCGCCTCGTTAGCTCTATTCAATTGAAGCGGAGTGGATACTGGTGAGCGCAGGATGGAGCCCATAGCAGGTTTCGTCGGAGGTATGTCCGACAAGCTAACGTCTTTGAGAGCATCAGCAATAATGCTCGTTGACGCCGTGGGATTGTCAACGTCCTTCCGACTGCCCTCTCCATTGTCCTCTATGCTCGGATCCTCCTTGCTCTTGTGTGAAGCGTTTGCGACGTGAGCTTGCGCGTCAACAGCATTCGCAGCAGTAGCTACAAGCACCGGACTAGCAGAAATTACTTTACCGCTGTCGTCCACTGGTGTGGTATCTAAAGAGACAACAGAGGGCTCCGTTGCTCCTACTGACTGTGCTGAATCCTGTTCCTTGGCTGACATTGAAGAAATATAAATAAATGCAATTGCAGATGCAAAGTGTTGAATTTGAAAACCTTGACAACAAACAAAGGTTAAAGCTCAGAACTCCAGATCATGAAATCAAGACACCATATATCATTATGTAGATGACCAAATGGCTAGTTACATATGCTAATGAATATTATAATTTCTAAAGTAAATACCTAGATACGCGGACCGTGGGCCCTATCTACTCAGCTACGGGTCTGATTTGAAGACGCTGTAAATGACCGATATGCTCAGAGGCGACACCTGAGAGGACCGGCGCTTTAATGATATGGTGCAACAACTCTGTAGGGGAGACGTTGACTCACATTAACTCCAGTGCTGACAAGCAGCACACCAGGTCGACAAACACATTGCAGAAAAATGACATGGGCAAGTATGAAGGTGAACTTCTTCTC
>JANBQS010000293.1:0-22378 GCA_027577415.1 Coemansia sp. RSA 922
GACTCCACCGCAGTTGGTGACGACCGACCCTGTCTTCCTGGTGTCAACTATAACGGCATGTCTAAAAGCCTTTTTAAGCCGTTTAGACCGCCCACTGTGATTCGGCCAGGGTCACATGATGGGACCAATGATACCAGTTTGACTAATGATCAGCAGAATGGCAGAGCTGGCGGTGGCAGGTCGTTGGGCGTGCGCCGTCGCATGGCAGTGGCCAGAGGTCCACGCTATAGCCCAGATACCGAAGACGCCGTCGTGCTGTATCGTCCGCCGGAGCCTGGCGAGAAGGAGTGCACGCCTCCAGTCGCTGGCACCAGCAGTGTGCCTGGCCTTACACGCTCTCCGTCATCAGCATCGTCGACTAGTAGCACTACGGCATCGATTCCGAAAAAGCCCAAGGAAAAGTCGCTCAAGACCTTGCTAGGCCTTGACGGCGGAGACGACGGCGGAGAAGAGCAAAAGAAAGTACACGTGGTAGTTGATCCAGCGCTAGGCCGCAAGCTGCGCCCTCACCAAATCGATGGCGTCAAGTTTATGTACAACTGCGTGATGGGCCGCATTTACCAGAACGCACACGGGTGTATCATGGCTGACGAGATGGGCCTGGGCAAGACCCTTCAGTGCATTGCGCTCTTGTGGACGCTGCTGCAGCAGTCGCCGATAGCTGGCAAGCCGACGATCGAAAAGTGCATTGTTGCATGTCCCAGCAGCTTGGTCAAGAACTGGGCCAACGAGATAGTCAAGTGGCTGGGGTCGACCAAGATCTCGCCCTTGGCGTGCGACAACAAGGGGACCAAAGAAAAGGTCACGGCTAGTCTGCGTCGCTTCATCTCGGCGCGGGGACGTCAGATCATCCACCCAGTGTTGATTATCTCTTACGAGACGCTGCGCACCTACATCGACGTGCTTGGATCTGGAGCCGTCGGCTTGCTCTTGTGCGACGAAGGACATCGGCTAAAGAACTCGGCGTCGCAGACATTCCAAGCGTTGAATTCGCTGCAAGTCGAGCGGCGGATAATCCTGTCTGGCACGCCGATTCAAAACGACCTGTCCGAGTATTTTTGCTTGCTCAATTTTACCAATCCGGGTCTTCTTGGGTCGACGCAAGAGTTTCGCAAAAAGTACGAGCTGCCCATTTTGCGCGGTCGCGATGCCCTGGCGACGGACTCTGAGCAGCAGAATGGTGATGCCAAGCTGGCAGAGCTAAACGGTATCGCCAGCAAAGTTATTATCCGACGCACTAACGACTTGCTGTCAAAGTACTTGCCGACCAAATACGAGCACGTCGTGTTTTGCCCGCTTACAGACTTTCAGACCGATCTGTATGAGCTGTTTCTCAAGTCAAAGGAGGCGCGCGAGGCTATTGGCGAGGGCGGCAAGTGCTCGCTGCAGACGATTATTAACCTGGGTAAGCTCTGTAATCATCCGAGTCTCATGAACATTAAGGAGTTGGCTGGCTACAAAGACGTTACTCCCAAAGAGTACTTTTCCGATAGTTTGCGCTCAGAGTCTTCGCTTGGTGGTGGTGGTCGGCGGCAAGCGGCGATGATGGCGATGAGTAGGCAGCAGGCGGGCAGTGGTGGCGACCAGCCATTCCATCCAAAGTGGTCGAGTAAAATGGCGTTGCTGGATCGCATGTTGCAGCAGATCAACAAGAGCTCTGATCGAGACAAAATCGTGCTTATCTCGAACTATACCCAGACACTCGACCTATTCGAAGCACTTTGCACTGCTCGTGGGTTTGGTCACTACCGGTTGGACGGATCATTGAACATTGTCAAGCGGCAGCAGATCGTTGACCGATTCAATGACCCCAAGGACAAGGCGTTCGTATTCCTACTTAGCTCCAAGGCAGGCGGCTGCGGTATCAACCTTGTAGGGGCTAACCGACTGGTGCTCTTTGACAGTAGCTTTAATCCAGCGGAGAACCTACAGGCATGTGGTCGGATTTGGCGTGACGGGCAGAAAAAGACGTGCTATATTTATACGTTCGTTACGACGGGTACGGTTGAAGAGAAGATCTTCCAGCGGCAGTCTTACAAGACATCCCTGTCGACATGTGTCATTGACGAGCAAGAAAATGTGGAGCGGCATTTCTCGCGAGACGAAATGAAACAACTGTTCAAGTCCAAGCTACGTGGTCAGACCTCATCAGAGACTCATGACCAGTTCAAGTGTCGTCGCTGTGTCCGTGGACACCAGGCTATAAGAGCACCTGAGCCGATGGATTTCGCTGATCACAACTCGTGGGACCATTTCGGAACCGGCGACTGCCAAAAGCTTCAGGACCATTTGTTGAAGAGCTGCATGGGTCGGGATATTTCTTTTGTGTTCCAGTATAAGAGCCACTAAATCAAATTATATATTTATTTTTATTTTGTTGACTATCGGAAATGTGGTGAAGCAATGATGATGGCGGTTACTGACTCGCCAGAGCGCACAGTTGGTTTCTCATTAGTGCCCCGTGGTAGCGATATGAGCGCGTTGGCGTGTAGCATGCTGGCGACACGACTGCTTTGCTGATGTTGGTCAGTGACACGCACAGACCACTGGCGCCCTTTTGGTTCCCAGGCCAGAGCAGCGCGCAAGTACTCTGGGCGCACACGGTCTAGGTGAATATCTTGGCCCTCAAACACGGCGACAACGCTAGGACGCAAAACACTCATAGCCATCTCGCCCACTCGATGGACTAGGTGACCAGCTAGTTTGCGAATAGCAGGCGCCGCAAACATATGAAATGCCACAAGCGCTGAGACAGGATTGCCAGGCAACGCAAATATGAATTTGCCTGTAGACATTGTGGCAAACGTCGTGGGCTTGGATGGCTTCATAGCCACGCGTCCAAAGATTATCTTGCCGTTGAGACGCTGCTCTACCACGGGTTTGAGCCAGTCGCGCTCGCCCATGCTCACTCCGCCCGTGCTTATTATACCTTGGCATGTGGTCAGTGCCTGGCTTATTGTCGTGGCCAGGGAGTCTGGGTCGTCTTTGACTATGCCCAAGTCGAGAGTCGGACATCCGAGCGATGCCAAAGCGGCTAAAAGTGCCGGGCGGTTACAGTCACGAATAGCGCCGTACTCCAGTGCAGAGGATGGCTTCAACGTATCTATTACTTCGTCGCCGGTCGACAGTACGGCGATGCGTGGCATGGCGTAGACAAGGAACTTGCTCTGTCCAGAGACAGCCAAAGCGCCAACCTCGCCGCCCACAGCAGTGATAGCCGACCCAGCACTTACTACCACCGAGCCCTTGCGCAAATCATGGCCCACAGCGCGGATATGCTGGCCAGGGACCACTCGCCCTGACTCTAGTATCCGCACGACTGACTCCTCCCCCTCGTGCGACTCTAGTAACTGCGTGTCTTCGACCATTATCACTGCATTAGCACCAAGCGGGATTGGCGCACCCGTAGCCACTCTCACGACCTCCCCAGACTGCAGGGGCTTGTCTTCAGACACCATTGTAGCGCGCCCTGCAGTGGTAGCTCCACGGACCGTGAATGTGCCTGGACCGTCAGCAGCAATCACCGCGTAGCCATCCATGACTGCCGCCGGGTATCCCGGTACGTCCTCGAGAGCGATAACGTCGGCGGCGATGATCTGTCCCTCGCGGATATCGCATAGCGGGAGCTCCCCAGCTGGCAGCTCTGCGACGTGAGACAAGACTAGTCTCAGAGCTTTGTCGACTGGTATCATCGGGTACGGAGACTTGCGAGCCCGACGATCTACACTGGCATCCAGATCGTTTGACAAACCCTCAGCCACATGCGTAGTAGCGTCATCGTCCGGCCTACTACACCCACACATAGCCAGTGGCTGAGCCTCAGTATTGGCAATCGGCACACCAGAACTAGAGTGCAAGTGCCGAGTACCCAAATGAGCTCTGGCTGTGTCAACGGCATGTGGCAATACGCTCAATATCTGCTGTAGGTTCTCAACTGATCCCTTTTTACTGCCTGGAACTGCCACCACGATGGTCTCGCTAATGACTCCGGCTGCTACTTGACTGAGTGCTGCCATCGGCGTGATCTTTAGAGACCCGACTACCATCGCAGTGGCCAAAGATGGCAGCTTTTTGGTGAATAGTGGCTCGATCGCCTCGACTGTCACGTCGCTGGGCGATATACCAGTACCACCTGTGACTACTATTAGCCGGCATAGTGGTCCTGATGTGGCAGATAGTGTGCACCAGTCGCTGATGGTCTGTGATATCAGCTCGCGATCGTCGGGCACGACTAGTGACGACACTACGGCCCACTGCTGTCCGCCACTAGCCGTTTCTAGTAGCTGGCGTAGTGCGGGTCCGCTAGTATCTAGTGCTTGGCCACGCGAGCACTTGTCACTGACTGTGAGTATACCCACTGGTGTTGCCATTTGAAAAAAGAAAAATACAAGGTGGCTTTTTGTCGGTGAATTTCGATCAAATAGAAGAAAAAAAAAGATAAAGAAGGATGAGGGGGGAGTGAAAAAAAAAGCACTAGTCTGGCATTTACTAACCCGATCAAAAGTGCTTGGCCCAAAAAGGCAATAATACTCAGCTGATATTGCACATGACTCTCACTACTAAAAAAAAAAAAACTATCCAAAACTAGCTAATTCGTGGATCAGATACAATGAACATACTCCAAATGCAACAAGGGGTTAATGACGCTGTTTGCAGTGACAGCGGCAAGAGCTTTGGCACAAACCATTTTTGGAGACTTGGGCAAACAGGAATTGCAAGGCACCAAAAAAGCAGTTTTTCGACACACAGAGCAACATCCGCTTTAGGAAGGGGTTTGTTCTGACGTAATTCCTTTTAAACCAACGTCTTTTTAGTCTGCTTTCTTTCTCGCAATTGTATCTCCAAAGAAGAATGGCTTTGACGGGAGAGGAAGGCAGTTCACTCTTTCCAGTCAAAAAAATTATTCTGTTTTTCAAAGAGAAAAATGACGTAAGGCATTTTTTAGAAAGTGTTTCAACTTGAGCACTATATTTCAAAGACGCAGAGACTTGCAGTCCGTACTTTTGGCAAGGAAGGGAGAAGCGACCTTCTCCAAGACATGTCTGCACACAAGGGAGAATCCTGCTATAAATTGAGAGAATCCTTGCTCCTGGCCAAACATTTTTTTCTTCTCCATACCAACTATTCTCACTGCATACCATTTTATTCAGCTTTAGCCTTTATTCAACGCACCTAGCCACCCAATATGAACCCCAATGTAACCGCTGCCGATTATGTTACACGCATATTCTATTTGAAAAATAAAGATAATTATATGGACTACGAGGCCAATATACTAGTTTCGAATGTGAATGTACCCAAGGAGGAAATCTATAAATTTATTTACAAAACCAAAGGATACTCGGAGAACGAGTTCACTGTAGTGTCGGATACTTCCTATGATCTGGAAAAGGTCAATGTTAATGAAAGTATAGAAACGTCAAATAGGTATCTCGTCGTGTACAAGACAAATGTCAATGGTCATATAGATTATTTAAAAGGGTTTAAGTTGAACGTCGGCTCTCAGCCCATTAAGGTGAAAGAGGGTGGAATTTACAGATACGATTCCGGTAATTTTGTCAACGAATAGAATGATTTGGTTACTTGCAAGTAAACTACAGGTAGTGTCAATGCCTGCTGGTGCCATGATGAATGGTGATCTTACAGTGCTCACTCTTTTGGGGGTGTATATTGCAGCTCCAGTACTCGGCAACCAAGGTATACTTGTGTGTTTTCTTTTCAATATCAGTTCAGTACACTAGTATGCGTGCCCTAGTTTATGCAATATATTTTTTTATCACATCTCTAAAACTTTATTAACGGACATGCATATACGGTCACAGGTGTATTTCCAAATTTTAAGCATGTGGTAATTGAGAATGAGAGTGCCTGCAATGTCACCAGAAGGAGCAGCAATAAAATGTGCTTATTTAGTTCAACGCACGCAATGCCGCGCATGCTGACACAATACCTCTCGCTGCCAATGCTTAGGCGTCAACCAGCTTCTGTTGACCTGACAAAGCGTGTGATAGAGTGCATGCTGATTGCATTTTCACGGACCCTGTTTTAGCTGGCTTGCATAAATAACCCTTAGTCAAGTGCTCTTTTTTGAAAGCAAGTATTGGCTTTGTGTTGACTGATTCTATTTATACCTCGCCCTGATGCCGTTGTGCATATATGAATTCACATGTCCCAAACAAGCCGGAGCTGCGACTTGCGTAACTCGTGTGATAAAATTAATATTGTGGATTAGCTGAAGAATATCACAACAGATGACCATAGCTCCCAGGAGAGTCTTTGGCTAGGGATGTGCACATGAGACCAATCGTTAGAAATAGAGCCTAATCTGGTATATTTCCGATATTATATATAGTTTAAATCTACAAAATAATCGGACCTTGCCTCAGGGGAGATGTAAGGGGTTCAATTTTCTTTAAGACATTTTGTGTAATCGAAAGCCTCGTGCACAGATTTGCAATGAACCGAGAAATCAAGTATCCAATAAGTAAAGTAGTCGCATCTATCGCACTCAAGTTTCTTCAGCTCCTTCTTCTCTCTCACTCTTCGGGGCATAATTTAAAAAAGTATAAAGTTGTAGGTAGGAGTGAAATGGCTATTATAATTGTAAAAATAAAAATGGTTGCGTGGATAATGGTGCTGTAATATTGCGAAGAATGCCAGCAACAGGAAATTTGTCTTTTATATATGAGTGTACCTTCATCCGTATTGTCTTGCCTGTCATAACAGCTAAAAAAAAGTCAGATGAGTTTTTTCCTCGTTACGAGGCGTGTTGTCATATGCCTCATCTGATGTCACATATCAGCGTTTGAGCTGGCAACAAAGTTTGCACTGAATGGGCAGAGAAAAAGGGATTCGCATCACTTGATGCTTATTTGCATATTGACACATGCCCTTCACTTTTTGTTTATTTTTCCACCACTGTGCTTTGGTGGTATTAACAAAAACTCTGTCAAAGGCGCAATAAAGCTGTAATTCACAATTGTAAATAAGTGCAATTGAATCCTAATACTCTATCTAGGCAGTTATTGTCGCTTCAGCATTCAAAGGCAGTCTATGCCCAATCCGTACATATAATGCCTCTGTTTATTTTATTTCACAGGTGACCGCTGTCCTCGCATCTGGCTGCACCCGTATTGCAAGGAGCTTGATAATTATATGCTGATGCTTAGACAACCACTTGCTTCTCTTGCCCATTGCTAGCCAGTGCGTTTGACTGCATTAGACACTGGCCATTACGATTGTTGTCTTCACTGCAGCCATACAAAAATTGCAAAGGCGAGCAGTGCAAGTCCCTGAACTGTCAAACTTTTGTACTATCCCATATACCAGTGCCATCCAAGGCTGATAGGGTGATTTGTGTGGGTCTGTGCTATGAGACAATGGCCGACTGGCACGCGATGGCTGACTGGCAGGTTCACTGTCAAGCAATGGTGGCTCACTGGCAGACGATGGCTGACTGTCAGATAGCAAGCGGCCCCTTACAAAAGAGTAAATAGTTGACAAAGTTTCCATCAGATCAGCGTGGAGTATAGATATCGAGTTTGCGATTAATATAAAAAGAACTACTAAAAAAAGGTGAAGTATAACCGAGAGCTAGAAGATATCGAAATCCCCATATAATATTTTCAACGATAGTGTTTCGCTTTTTGAAAGTATTATGACTGGCGCTGTTGTTTCACACGAGCATGGGGAAACTTCAACGGGCTTATTAGAATATTGTATCAGCACATCGTACTGGCTGTAAAAGTATATTGCTGTTTGCGAATATAAAAAAAGCATTGTGGTTTTGTTGCTGATGCGCAAAGTGTCTTCATCGCTCTCTTCAAAAATATCTCTCGCACCAGCGAGTTGAGCCGTAGTCCCACCCAACACAAGCCTATCTGCGTTGCTCTATGACACGACGCAACAGGGGATGCACAGTTATCTCCAATACCAGTCGGTGTGCATAGCATATAAAGTATGTGATAGAATTGCTTAACGGGGAAAAAAAGTGAAATGGGAAACAGTTATATGTACCCACCGTCTCTTAAAAAACGTACATACCAACTGCGCAAGTTGGAGACTGTGCGAATCACAGGACTAATAGTCCCCCATCCGCAGTTCAAGCCCAGAAAAACTATTCGCTCTCCGCCTCTCTCGGTGGATGTACAACGCGTCGCACGTGACCAGCTCTCCAATCCCCGCGCGGGCATTCCATTGAATGGGAGGCCTTGGCTTGGGCCCAGGCGCCGGAAAAAAAAATCTAATTATTAATTGATGTTCAGCTTTCTCTCTCTTTCACTTTATCTATCCTATTTTCATATTCTTCTAATTTTTTTTTTTTTGAAACGAAGGCCGTGTGGACATGGCGTTCTACTATAACCATGGAAACCAAGCCGAGCGAATACAGACACAAAAGGACAACCCCGGTAGCGGTATAGACGAACAGCTTCCATTATCGCCGACATTCGATGATGACTCTGCTCTACCTCGGCCTGCCACGAGCGGTGGACGACGACGTATTGGCGAAACTTTGCGAAAGGGGCGTACAGGCGCCCCACGACGAGACATGCGTCTAGCAAAGATATTTGGCGAGCCATCTACATCCACATCCGATACAGACCGCACAAAGCCGAATAAATGGCGCAACGAACGACAACTAACTATACCGGTGCAGCCGGGGCCGAGTATACCCAACGATATTCTATTTAACAGCGAAGGCCGCGTAAGCTACGGTACATGGCGAGGACTAGTCATGTACTTGACGCAAGTTAACCACACAGCGGACGATTTCACACATGCATTTTTCCTCGTATTCCGAGCCTTTGCCACTCCCAACGATTTTGCCGAAGCTCTGGTATCCCGCGCCCGAGAATCACCTACAACCAAAATGACCCCCGCCGAAACCAAGACTTGGAACGATCGGGTCCAAGCTCCAATCCGCCATAACGTGTTTTTGGCCATCAAAACATGGTTCGAAAGCTACTGGTACTCTGCCGATGATGGTATGGTACTCGGGTACTTGTGCAGTTTCTTGCTTAACGAGTATTTGCCAACTAGACATGGATCGTCAGCGAAAGAGTGTCACAAGTTGTTGCGCAAGATAGAGAGTAGGACTTGTACCGTGGATCTAAAGGCTCTTGCGGATCGACATGCCGATAGGACTTCTCCGGCTTTAGCGCCTGGTGCCAGTATTGGCGATACCTCTACACACCATGATGCCCAGTCCAATGCGCCCGCTGTTGTGGTTACACCCTCTCAGCCGAGCGACTCGAGGTCTGCTCCACGACAAGCCCGACAGTCGCAATACACGCACACGCAGCCCCCATCAACGCTTAGAGGAACCGGTCATCTTAGCACCGAAGAGGGCGCATACCTGACTCAAACCGTGAATGCCCACAGACATGGCCGCCCGTGCCGAAAGGGTATTCTACATAGGCTCTTTCACCGCTCCGACCACTCGGCAAATCTTTCTGCCGAAGCTCCGAGCATGAACCCATCGCTTCACGCTCCCTTTCAGCTGGGCAATACTGGGTTAGAGCCAATTGACGACGACGAAGACGAGGATAGCGATGACGATGGATCTAGAAGGAGTCATTTGCAGCTACAGACATCGGTACAGGACGTTCGTCCCACGCGTGCTCCGTCTAGCGACTATGAATCGAGCGACGACGGCCAAGATATGCCGAATGAGCACAAGTCGGGCGCTAGCGAGGAGCCCGACATCTCCGATCTCCTCATGGCCACCGTTGGCATGGACCTGTCGCTCGAGGCATACCGCCGTACATCACATATCCTACAAGTCAGTCCAGCCGACGTGGCCTGTCAACTGACTATTATCGAGAGCAGTTGCTTTTGTCAGATCATGCCCTTCGAGCTGCTCAACAAGGAGTTTAGCCGTGGCCATTGCTCCCATGCGGTCAACGTGCGCCAAATGACGCGGTGGTGTACGCAGATCACTCGATGGGCCTCGCTCATGATACTCTCTGGCCTTACTCCTGAGCGACGTTGCCGTGTCCTAAAGTATTTTATTCAGCTCGGTATCCAACTCTTGGCGCTCAAAAACTACGACGCTGTCATGGCCGTCAAGGCCGCGATCTTTTGCGCTGCCGTCATGCGTCTCAAGCAAACGTGGTCTTTGTTGCCTAAAAAATTCAACATCATGTGTAAGCGACTACACGAGGCTATGGACCCAGACCACAATTACGCCAATTACCGCGCTATTTTGCGTCGATCTCAGCCCCCGCTTTTGCCCTTTCTCGGCCTGTACTTGACTGACTTGACCTTTCTCGAAGATGGCAATCCCACCTACCGACGTTACGAAGAGCCGGAAGATTGTTTGCGCTCCACCGGTGTACAGGATCCGGGTAGTCGCAGTATCAGCTACAATGTGGATTCACAGCCACCACTGCGGTCACAGACTGCAGCAACCTCGGTGGCTGGAATAGCCGAAATGCCACGCGAAAGAGACGCCGAATCACGGTCATCGGCTGTGAAACTCACGGGCCAAACCTGCGCATTATTCGCCCTGCGTGAAAGCGTCGATCTCAACAGTCGATCGATACTAATCAACTTTGAGAAATCATACAAGGTGGCCAGCATT
Organism: Coemansia sp. RSA 922; assembly: GCA_027577415.1. Classification (NCBI taxonomy): domain Eukaryota; kingdom Fungi; phylum Kickxellomycota; class Kickxellomycetes; order Kickxellales; family Kickxellaceae; genus Coemansia; species Coemansia sp. RSA 922. The sequence continues at coordinate 10,583 of JANBQS010000293.1, forward strand.
ATCATGGAGATTCAAAAGTTCCAAGTCGAGTACAGCGGCAATTTCACTATCGCTATCCCTGGTCTCCAGCAGTACCTAATTGAGCAGTGGGAAAAGTGTGAGGCCGAGGGTTATGACGACGATAAAATCTACGCGCTTAGTTTGAAGCGTGAACCACGAGCTGCTGCTTGCCACGAAACTTTTGATAGTGGTGGTATTGGCAGTAATATCAATACCGCTGCATCCACTTTCAATAGCAGCACTAACAGCAACACCAGCACTACCAGTCGCCCTAATAACGCCGCTAATCATTATAGCCATCAGTCTATGCAAGCCGCTATGCGATTGACGAGGTTGTTGCCAGGTACTCAGCGATTGAGACCCAAGGAAGTCGCATCGCCGAATAATGAGCCCTTTCCACTTTGAGACTCCCTCCCCCCCGCCCGATAATCTTATTGCCAATCAACATGCATATATTTACAATAACAATTGTATGATCGCCAATTTACTCATGTTCCGGCTAATTCACAATTGTACAATTGCTATAACTGCCACGATCTATAAAGTATGTTGTTCCAATTGAAATTAGCGCTGCTATTTGTAAAATAGGGCATTAAAGATAACAACTTTGGCATTGTGTTAATTGGTACAATAAGACATTCAATGTCTCTACTGGTATTGTTTTTGCATGTGGCTTTGATATGATGCACATCACGATCTTTTTCTTTAAACCACATTCGGTCTGATGATTTTTTGCAATTGAATTGAATCTATTTTATTGCATTGTCAAGTCCAATTGTATTCTCAGCATGTGAATAGTAGAGACCACACCTCCAGATTAGTATTTAAAGGGATGTATCCCACGTCTTATCCTCTCGAATAAAAATACATCATCAACACTCGACCTACCAAATTCTCCAAACCATGAACGCCTACGCTACTCTTCTCGCCATCGTCGCTATTGCCGCCGCAACTGCTAACGCTCAGGTCGTCTGGCTCGGTCCCTGGCCCTAGACCAACTCCATTTGTACAATAATTGTTAGCAAATACACCCTATTTTAAATCTTCTTTTTGTATTGGCACATGTTGAAATGGTTGATACAAGACCTCCGACACACCTTTGCTGGAGCTAACGTATGCTCGTATTCACAAAACAAAATAAACTGGCTCTTCGCAAACACTCTTCCTCCAAAACCAGCAACAACTACTCGAGATCCAAGGCTACAGCTTCGCACATTAGCGCCCACAATGACACCTAGAAGGTCTGGCTTATTTGTCATAGACGTTTAGCGGGCTGTGTTACATGTTTTTTTGTGTGACGAAGACTGAGGCCCAAATACCAGGATCATAGTAGATCATCTCAGTGGGTGGCAATAGTAGGCGGCCAAGCGGAGTATGCCTCTTAACAGGTCGTTGAAGAAACTGCGGTTAATCGTGTCAGTCTCCTGCGCTCCATAACTACAAGGCAAAGACACCAACACTGAAATGTCCACATCACTGTTGTCCGAACAAAGTCCATACTTATGCAAGCCAAATAGTCGCGCAGTCACAAAGTGGCCCTGATTGACTTTGCCAGTTTCTCAATCTGAGTTACCAGGGCATTGGCTTTGCTGACATTAATGGCACTGGGATGTCTGTATCGCACCACTTTGGCAATACCTGTATCCAGCTTAAAAATATTTTTGAGTGACTCAAATTGGTGAACATGGAGCTGGCTTCGTAGTCCAGCATTGGCAGGAACCTAACATGCGCTCTATTTTTTGCTTCGCGGCATAGTTGCTCTACAGTACTACAGACATTGATGCTCTGTTGCACAATTATCCTGCCGGCCATGATGATTGAAGTTTCCCAGCACACTCAGAGCCGGAAGTCAAAGAGCATGTCTACGCCTGAAAGGCTGTGAGGTGGAAAAAGTCCCGAAAAGACTCAAGATGGAGCCTTTGAATTGGCAAGACAACCTAAGCGCTGTAGGCTTTATAAAAAGGGATGCCTGAAAATAGTCCCTTAGCCGCTTGGCGTAGAGTTGATTGATTGCTTAATATTTTAGACAATTGAAAATTGTTTATTTAAATACATGCCAGCGACGTCAAGAAAAACATGTGAGTTAGTAGGGGTTGTTTCGATATACCAGAAGTCAATTTGCACAAATCGTCAAAGGGGTGTGCTCGATGGTTGTTGACTCCTTACCCTTCAGGCTTGGGTTCGGGCCCCACTATCCACGCTAATGTCCTTGGAAATATGATATTCTTGATCAGGCATATCATATCTCCTCCTTTAGCCAGGTTCTTGTTAACCAATTTTTATCGCGCCAAAATATATTTATCTCAGCGGCCATTTTTTTTTATCACATCATGATATTATGTCGCTTTAGTAATAGCTGTGTCGATACGATATTAGTATTATGTCAGTGATGTAAACCAGGTAGATGTAGCCTAAGAGGAGATTGTTAGTGCAAAAAGGATTGTCCTCCGAATATTCCTTTATTGTGACGCAAGGGAACAGGAACACAGGCTCTACAAATCCAGCAGCGTTCAAGGTCGCAGGATAAAGGGCAAGCCCTTGGTGGATTTGCCGTTCAACCACAATATTGAAAAGGCATTAGTAACCGAGGTAATCGTGCAATTATTCTTTTTGAAGTTCTCTGGAATTGAACGCCTACTGCTCGCCATGCTGCTTATGATGATCAACAAGAAATGAACCAAGTTCAAGCAGCCACTGCTGCCCTTAAGGCGACCCATTTATAACCTTTTCAAACAAACTAAGGCTCCAAATGATAGTGTTGTGGGTAGCGAGGCGAATCAAGAATATAGAACAGTAAATAGCGTATTTTATGCGTTGAGACACGCTGAGCTGCAGCCAAAGCTGGCCATGGTGATTGCTGAGAGGGCCAGTATAAATGCCCTGCTTCAACACGAGATAGGGATAAATACTTTGATAGGTTAGCTAGATGCTAACAAGTAGTGGGTGCCCACCCACCAACCCTGCCAGTGGCCAGAGCTATGGTCAAGTTTAGCCAGGAGTAAGGAAAGAGAGGCGGCGCCTTGTTATTTATTTTATTTATATTCTTATAAAACTAAATGGATTGTCAGGCCTAAAAAGGGTATAAGCCACTGCTCGTTAGCGTCTAGCTAACCTATCAAAAATCAACTATCGGCACTCTGCCTATTCAATTCTCATTATGATATATATGTAGAAAACACTATATTATTGCATCTCTCGAGAGAAGAACAACCGCAGCAAGCGCGGCGCATGCTGCTTATACTCTTCTGAAGAAACTGCCCTGGCGATGAGCCCCATGAATTGTTTTTGCAAGAACTTTGGCGGAGTACAATAGTCAAAATTGGGGCATATCAGCGCCAACAGCAGAACACACGCCACGACTTCTCCAAGATTAGCTCCTCTACTGTAATGGGCATGCCAGCACCGAAATCTCGGGCCTATTGGAGCATATTTTGAGAGCACGTATACAGGAAGTCTGTCGACGATAGCGTCGGCCGGAAAAGACCCTAAAATTGGAGACATGGCGTGCAAATCCGAGAGAAGCGGGAGAGACTCGATAAGTGTAATAGCGTCCCAGAGATCGAACTGCGTATCGGATAGAGATAGTACTTGTATGCTATCTAGACGACTATATTGCACTAGTGCCGAAACAATCTCAGCGCTAGATGAAATTCCTTCAATCGATCGCACAGCAGCACTTGGCGCAATGGCGAGCAATAGCTTCGAGTAAGATGTGGACGCAGCTAATAAGTGTGACGCGATATCGCCAACAATCCTAGTCTTGACATACTGCAGCCTGGGATGGCTAGTGCACGTAAAAACATTATAGGCCATGAGCAGTAAAGCCATATCCCGCTCCAATCGAATGTCCAAGTACTCGAGTGTCGCTGCGTTCCTCCTGAAAACCACGTCATCGGCAAAAGGGTAACTGCTTGCGATAGACAACAGCCGAAGATAAGGGAACGGTGCCGCGCCAGGAAAGACAGGCCTACCATCGTCATTAAAATCCGAGCAATGGTTCAGCCGCAGCACGCGTAACTGAGAGTACTCGACGTAGTCGCCATGGACACTTTGGATGAGGCCAGAAATGTCTCCACGTCCACGAGTCTTGATGCAAAGTGATTGCAGCGTTTCTGCGCTTTGCCGTGCTAGCTGCGCAATAGGATCAATGCTATCGGCCATGATGTCGATGTGAACCAAATTGGAGATAGTGTCCACTCGCAGATCCAGGGGCTTGGTGTCTTCGTCAAATTTATACGCAATGCGAGTAGCAAGTCGAAAAAGCCGCGCGACTAAGCTCACAAAGTGCTCTGTATCCGGAGACTGGTCAACAAAGGCACTCCCACCAACCACTTCGATCTCGCGAACCTTGGGCGTCATCTCCTTAATCCGCTCCACAAACGCGCTGATGTTGGCATCGATTGTCGCCGCACTGGCCGCTGCGTCGTAATTCTGTAGTTGTAGCTGTGGTTGCGTAGACTCGCCTAGACTCTGCTGCTGCCTCTCTTTCTGCCCGCTATACCATGCCATCTTCTGCTCGTAAGATACATAAAACGAGAACTTGAGCTTACGAGCTAAGGGAAACGCACACCTGTCGAATGTCGTACATGAGAGCGCATCCAGCGAGCGACCTGCAAAGATATACGACTTGTTGACGATGATGTCCAGCTCCCTTGCAAAGCAATGAGTCGAACGGTAGAATTTTCGAAGGCGGAGTGACTTTGAGTGCTGAGAAGCGTCGAGATCAACAGAGTTACCGATGATTTTAACCGTATTGCTTTTGTAAAATTCTTGACAAGTAATGTCCCGAAAGTTGCGGCTGACCCACATTAGCGGCATTAGCAGCAACTTGTATTCTTCGGATGTAGTGGTAACACCATCAGATAATAGTCGACTAGTACCGGCTACATGAGAGACTACTATTTGGACGACGTGAGCCGGAAGGATTTGAAATGGCGATAAAGAAATCATTTTTTGGGAGGGCGCTAAAAACCGGCATTGCTCATCTTGCGCATATTTATTCGGGGGGATGAGACGTTGTTTGGTCGATGTGAATGCCCCTGTCTAAATCCAATTTATCGGAACCCTACTTTAAGCTTGATCTTGCTAATCTGACCCCTTAAACTCTCCTCGTTCCCACGCTTTATTTTTCGCGCTCTGCGGCAATGACATCGGCAACAAGAAATGCAATAACACCAGTGTGCACTGGAGCCTAGTCTAGCTCCCCTCAGCTCCACACCGACTAACTAAAACTAAACAACACTCAGTACACTTGGCTGTGTCATGTACGACATGGCATACTTTTCAAAGCTCAGTTCATAAATACTCTCTCGATATATTGCCAAACTGCTTATTTTTTACTGAAAAAAGTACAGGTAAGGTCAAAAATCACTGCGACAGCTTGGAAATAGCTTACCAGCCGGCCATTTCCATCTTGATATCGTTGATGACGCCGAGCAAATCCTTCGAAATATCCTCCCACTTTTCCGCGCGAAGTGCAAACGGGCCCATGACATTGGTGCTGTCGGCGCTGACAGATGTGGGTGGGGGCTGGTCGTTAAATAATGCAGTCATGATGGGGTTTACCTTTTTCTCTTCAGACCCGTGATATCCTTTACCGAGCTTGTTCGCGAAAAGGGCCTTGTACAGTCGAAGTGCAAAAACCCCAAGTTGCTCGCTATTCTTGTCCCTGTCGTCAAACCTGCGAACAATATCGTGATAGAAATTTTCAAGGCTACGAAGATTCGAGCGCTTTGCATCGACAATAGTGTCTAACGTGCCATTACGCCACCGTGCAATGGGCAGGCTCTTGAGGCGCGCCCGCACCTCAGAGCGATCTTCGCCAGTGCCAAAGCCAATCGTCGCGTACCAGCATAGAAGATACAAAACCGACTCCCAGTCGTCGAGACTCGTGCGCGGGACTGTAGAGCAGGTGAGGTTGTTCAAGCTCATAAAAGGGAAGGTGCCCGTCATCTCGCCACGCACTTCCATCTTGTCTTTGGATAGGTCTATCGCGCAGTCAAAGTCGATTAGCAACCCGCGCACAGTGCCATCTTTCATCCTTACAACCAGGATTTTGTTGTCGGATATATCCCGGTGCAAGATTTTGCACTTGTCAACAATCGCGTAGTGGCACTGCATGGCGTCACAAATAACGGCAACAAACTCTTTGGCTGTCTTTACAGTTCGCAGTGGTTCGCCAATCGTATCCATCACAATACGTCGGTGGGCACGGAAGAGTAAGTCACTGGAGACTTTTGCTAAAAGCTCGGCGTCGACACCCGTGTACATTGTCGATGTCGTATCCTCGACGATCCTGCTACCCCTTTTGAATCTCACGCGGCCGCCAACCACGATCTTGGCGTAAATAATACTACCAGGGTTACCGCGTTCGAACGTGGCCCGGATCTTCTTAAGCGTCTTGACTTCGTCGCGGTCATCTTCGCTTGCAATGGGCTTAGCAAAGGCAAACGCGTCCTTGATAACAACCGTCGCCTCGAGCGATTCGTCTACCTTAAGCTTCTTGGCAGGTCTGTTCGCAGTGGCCAGAAAGCAGCGAGTGTGACGACCAAACAGGCGATCAGCGACACATATTACTTTTGTAAAGTAATATCGAGACGAGTCAGCGCGACTGGTGCCGTTATCGTCTTTGTCATCTGGGCAGTCGATTTCCCAGCAGTTCAGCGCAGGCAAGTAGCGCATGGTCGGATCGCGGCCAAGTTGCGAATCGTCGCACAACGACATGTTCACGAGGAGCTGGATGAATGCATGCCGGCCTTTGCTTGTGGCGACATCCATGGGATCTGATGACACCGCTTTGCTCGGGCCAAAGTGGCACAGTCGTACGTCTCCAGCACAGATCGTGAAACCCAAGGCAAAGCGCAAGTGGTGCTGCTCTGCGAATAGCTGCCGCGAATATTTGTACAATTGGACAAATGCTTCGACGACGTCATCCTTGTCAGTTTTAACTTCGAATATGCCGCGCAACTGGTAATAGCTAGCGCGACCACGCATTTCGATAGCTGTGTCATACTTCGTGTCGACAAGCCCAATGTCGATCCGCGTACTATCGTCAGAGTCTACAAGCTTGTAGTCCGTGACCTCCACGGGGAGTATTAGGCGACATTCGCCCCGGACTTTCTCAGAGAGGCCAGAGAGAGAAAGATGAGCCTTCACACGGCGTGCCACGTAAACGATGAAAGACCTGATGGGGTCGTACATGGCTTTCTCTGAGCCCTGGTAATTGCCATTAGTCGCTGTCCATTTTTTTATTTTGCCAATATCAGCTGCCAACTGAGCGTCTATCTGCGCTGGCTTCCCGTGCGAAATGGCGAGATTAGAAACGTCTTGGGCAAGACTTGCGCTACCAGATGCGGCGTGCTTAGTAGCCGCACCAGAGGTCGACGTGTTTGCTATACGGCTCCTCGTCCTCGTTGCTATACTGCCGTCTGCTTTGTCCCAGTTGGGCGATATTGGACTCAAGAGTCGCTCCATATCCTTTGCGATCCGGTCAGCTATATCGTCGGCTAGGAATCCAAGCTCATCGTCTGCTGGCCGAGTAATCTGTTGAATCGAGTCATTCACAATATGGCGCTCCTCGTAGACCCTGAGCATTTCGTCGTGCCTCTCATTTTTAAGATCTTCTCGAGACATCGTGTAGTTTGGGCGTGACTGTGCGTGACTCGACCTACTGACAGAAGGGATGTTGGGAAGATCTATGCTCGGCGCAGTGACATGCGTCGGCAAACCATTGCCTATAAATGAAAAGTACATAATATAGCCCAAAGCATTAGTGGAGAGACCTGATACGTGTAGTACTGGGCATACTCAGCAACTACCTACCTCTATTTTTGAAGTCTTCTTTTTTGGCGTAAGAACGTCTAATGCAGGCTTACTGTCGTGCTCTGTGGCGGATTGGCTAGGCGCCCCCTTTCTACTACTGGATGGGTTAGACCTGGCTATTTGTTGCCAGTCGGAAAAAAAAAACAGACGAATTCAAAAGGGTTTAAAGGCGAGAGTATGCGAATAGAAATGAATAAGAGAGAAAGCGTCAGTTTGTTAATGTGTAGCGAGTGAGTGATAAAAAGAGAAGTAAAAAGGGAGGGGAGAGCACTCGCAAACCTCAAGCGATTTACCGTAAACAATCAACCTCTTCAGTTTGGTCTGTTTTGTTGACACTATTAGTGATTTGATCGATTGATGATTAGCAAGATTTTTATTATAGGCGACATGTGAGAGTTCACTAATCGTAAGTTTTCCTTTTTCACTCTATTACGCATTTACTTTTTCTTGCCAATTACTCCTGTGTGCTAATTTCTAATTAAAGTATGGCTGAGAACGAATACGACTTTGTCTCTTAGGGAAGTGCAGCAAGCTTAGATGACCAGCTTTCCAAAGTCGAACAACGTGGTTGTCTTGTATACACCAACGAAGGGTCATGGAGGTAATGGAGCTAGTAGTTATAGCAAAGGGATACAGGGGGCTACGCCGGGACGTTACAGAAGCCCAGAGCTCAAGTTGAGGATACGCAGAGTTTGATTGTCGAGCACATTACCCGTTTAGTTCATTGTCGATATTGGCAATGCAGTCAACAAACTGATGTAACGTGTAACAGATGCACTGAGCAAGTTCGTAGCAAAGGAGCGAAGTAGCAGAGATAACACTGACTATGTGTGTATGAATGAGTGACTGAACACAGCCCTCGTCACAATGACTAGGTATTTGTACGACTGCAGTTCGAGTTGTTTGGCAGGCTATATAACGATACCGACACAACAATCAAATCATCAACTTCTTTACTGGTGAAAGTGCTTTCAGTAGTACTCACCATTTACGGGAAACCACGACAATGTGTTTGTGACTAGCAAAGGTTAAAATGCGCCGTCAATGGATAATTTATTTAACCAGTCGACAGTTTAACTGTCACATATGGACACCGCTGAACATATTAGCACCTGGTTGAGTCTGACGTCATATGAGATGTTCATGGCCCACTCATCAATCACCGCGGCCACCTTTGGCTGCAGCTCAGCGCGTCTCTACCTATTACGTAACTAAGAACAACAGGTCAAGGATTAAGTATATATTACTCGATTACAAGTAAGCGCTATGCCACTATGCTGACATCCTTTGTGTACCAGATGCACGCACATGACACCGAATGAATGTACAATTTGTGAAGTTGGTAATCATGTATGCGCTTTAACCGCAATCCAAATCGAGCTGCCAACACACACTTGATGGCGATTTATTGAAAATAATTTTGATTTTGTGCTCTGTTATCTTTAGTGTGTTTTGAACATTATCCGGCCCATTGTCGTCAAGTCACTCTAGAATATATCTCATGTTTCTAAATTTTTGTAGTGGCATTTGTTTGCAAATTAAATTATGATATTTAAGCTGCTATTATAATTATAGTGGCTGAAATAAAATTAAATCTACTCTCCGAATACTAGCGTGTTGAGCCCAAAGCCTTAGGGCAAAGAAGGCGCATAGTAGCTTCGGCTGTAATAATGCAATAATATTGGATCAATTGCTTGGTCTAGCCTTTGTAGTTTCCAGAAGCGAGGGCTTGTGCGGATATGAGCTAGGACTTGGCAGAACCCCATCAGAGAGTAACGCTCTTGAGATATCAAGAAGTAAAGCAGCCCTAATTTTGCCTCTTTCTGTGGGTCTAGAGGCTGCAGGGCAAGAGGTGGGGAGCAGCAATTGACTGCTGCAAAGAAGAAAAATCGAATATAGGTGACTCATTATGAGTATAAGGTAAACTGGCTGCATCCAAATCAAAATACTCCTCAAACTCCCATCTATCCTCAAAGGGAGCTGAAGGCAGAGTGGCTGGTATAGCCATTAGATGTGAGGGTGGTGGTGAAGTCAACTGGGTTAACACATTTTTCTTGGGAGGTACATATGTTTCATTCGTATCCATTGCTGGTTGTGAGTATTTATAGATCGTGTCGGATAATAATAAAAATGAGTCTGTGTTAGTGAAGAAAAATGCAACATGTCCAAGGCAAAGGTGGTAAGGGCGAGTATGCTACGTATTTATACCTGAAGTAAAAATGATAATGTGCCAGGTCTTACCTAAAGCCTTTGGAGGTGCTTTGGAAGCTTTTGGAAGAAAATGAAGAGGTTGTACTCAGCCACCGGGTTGGGATATTTGGCACAGGGCGTCCACGTTCAAGGTATAGTGCTGCACATCAATAGCCCCTGGCTCCTCTTCTACTTTAATCTGATGATGACATTGGCATTGATTGCCAATGCGCAACCCGACTCTGACATGACAACACAATGCTCCGATAATTTCATCTATGTATCACCTGAGTTCCCCCAAACCACATGTCCAAATTGTGCACTCAAAACTGCTCTTACTTTTCTATGCTCACTCTATGCGATTAGTCATGTGTACAGGCAACCTAGTCGAGGACGACTGGACTATTATGCATAACTGCGTGTATGTCTATGACTATAGCACGCCCAATAATATGGTAGACGTTGGTATTGCCTTCCACACCTAGGCTCAAGTCGAAGCATGTCGGTACGGTGATCAGTGTGCCCAACACATCATGACTAAGCACAGTGTTTACGAGGAACGCAATTTCCCGCGAGACGCCTTGGTCCATATTGAGCCTCTTCATAGAGACACGTTGGTGCATGTCAAAGCTATGGTTGCACGAGTTGGTGTGAATCAGGATAAAGGGTGGGTGTATATTGGCTCTCATAATTGTACAAAGGCTGCGTGGGGTACTCTGCATGGAGATGAGCCGCCATATTTAAACAGCTATGAATTTGGCGTTGTACTGTCAGGAGTACGGTTTGACAAGATGGATGAGGGTAAGGGCGTACAAGCTGTGTGGAAAGAAAAGCCGTTGGAGCTGCCGTTTAAGATTGTTTGGAAGCCATATTTTCGAGATGACGAGCCCTACTTTGGTAACTACTAGCAATGTGCTTGCATTGTGCTTGTCTGATATTTTCTGGAGTTTATAATTTATTTCTAATGGTGCTGAAATGTGTAAAATCCTAGTTCATAAGAATGACTATTAGAAGGAGCAATTGATAGCATTCACTGCATCACAAGGACTACTAACTTGGATAATTGCTAGCTCAATCTATGCTAATATAATATTCACCATTACTATCTACACTATGATGTCTACCTTTCAGGTTACACGTTGTAGAGATTTCCATAAACACCTTACAATCTTCAGGGTAACCCTTTAAAGCGTTTTATACCATAGAATCACCTAATTCTGAATTGACTCATACATACTCCGTGGTTTGCAAAATAACCAGTACTCGCCAGAAGGAACCCAACCTGGAACAACTAGACAGTCTGATTTCTCACAGTGCTCCTTTACTTTTGTTAAATAACTATTCAGTTTTTCTTTATGGTCATCAGATGCTGAATTGCAGTCTCCAAAAAAGACGACACCCTTTTCTTTGAAATTACCAAGTGCATCCTTCAAAAAACCCGAGTTATTTCCCACTTTAAATATCGCGCCAGTCAGGCCTTCAATCATAGGGTAAAATTCTTTACAAGCTTTGGTAAAAATGTCTTTGTCTGGATCAGAGCCATCAGAGATGACAACTACAGCAAAATTATATTTGGTGTCTTTTAATAATGCAAAATAATCATTATTTGAGTTAATTTCGTGAGTGACACTAACTACCTGCATTTCACTGTTAATTTGGTGATCGAAGTGTAATCAAAATATATGCTTTAAAAAACTAGAGAATGGTGTGTGTGATACTAAAATGTATTCCGATAAATATAAAGAGAAGATAAAGAGTTCTATTTTGTAAACAACAATAAACTCT